>VDFB02133564.1:0-12480 GCA_007258455.2 Sequoia sempervirens | reverse complement strand
CAATCCTCTCTGGATCTATAGAAATTCCATCTTTAGAAACAATATAACCCAAAATTTTATCTTCGTGAACAACAAAAATACTTTTCTTTGGATTTAAAGAAATTCCATATTCTCTGCATCTTTTAAAAATCTGTCTAAGATGCACAAAGTGATCATCAACATTTCGTGAGAAAACAATGATATCATCTAGATAAACAAGAGAAAACTTGTTTATCAAACCTTGGAGAGCCATATCCATCGCTCTCTAAAAGGTGGATCCCGCGTTCAACAATCCAAATGGCATCCTTCTGTAAGCCATAGTACCCCACTTGGTGGTACAGGCTGTCTTGTACTGGTCTTCTTCTTTAACCAAGATCTGGTTATAACCTAAATATCCATCCAACAATGAGAACCTTTCTGATCCTGAAACAACCTACAAAATTTGCTCCATTTAAGGCAGTGGATAGTGATCTTTGAGTGAAGCTCTGTTTAGATCATGAAAATCAATGCACAGCCTTATCTCTCCGCTCTTCTTTCTGACAGGCACCAAGTTTGATACCCAAGAAGTGTGCTTGATTGGAAATATTATACTACCTTCGATTAGCTTGTTTAATTATGTTTTCATCAGATGTTCTAACTTCAGATTGAAGGGTCTTTGCTTCTGTCTTACCGACTTTGCGTTGGGTTCAAGCTCAATTGTATGATGAGCTAACTTAGGGTTAAAACTCTTCAAATCTCCATACTACCAGGCAAATATGTCACTAAATTCTTGGCAAAGCAAAATAAAGGCTTGTTGTTCTTCCTTTGTACAGACTTTGCTAAGCTTAAGCAGCTTGTCCTTGAATATTTCTATTGATTCGTAATGCTCCTGCTTCACTGTGATGCTTGATTTATCTCTTCTAACCTGATCATCAGTGTTGAAGATGGATTCAAGGGTCACCAAACCCTTTGGTAGCTTGTTAGACTTTAGTTGCATGATCTGATCACCATATTGCTGATCAAATTTTCACTGATTTCTAGCAGAAAACTCTACTTCTTCCATCAGAAAAATGAATTATCTGTTCATCACTATCAAAAATCTGCCAACTTACATTATTATCAGGTACCGAAGGTCTAACAACTACCTTCACATATTGTTGTACCTCCACATTGTGGATTTCAGTCGAAATGTCGAACTGTGACCCTATGGCAACAAGTTTATCAACTTGCTTATTCTGAATTCTTGGTATTGATTGTAGATTAAATGCATCAAACTCCTCAATTAAGTCCCAAACACGATGCTTATACAATTTTAGCAAATCATTCTTTGTTAAATTCAAATTTCTAACCTGATTTGCTATCAATTCTGAATCACCATACACCTGTAAGCACTTAATCTTTCTTTTTTTGGCCCATTCTAAGCCATGTATTGGTGCTTCATACTCAGCAACATTATTAGAACAACTGAAAGCAAATCTAAAAGTTGAATAATACCTGTCTCCTTCAGGTGAAATCAAAACAACTCCTCCACCAGCACCAATTTTACTTCTGGATCCATCAAAATATAGCTTCCAAAGCTGATCAATCTGTTGTACTTGTTGTTTTTCCTCCTTGATCAGATTTGGAATAGTTACATCGGGCTCCTGAATCATATAAATGACCAAACCTACTTCATCTATAAGATTGAACGGATCAACCTTGTGATTCTTGGCTGCCCACTCATCTAGATTTATGTCAAGTATGCCTTCTATAGGTACAATGGGGTCGAGGGTCATGGATTGATCCTCCTGATCATGGAAAGCTAGGTTTGCATTTATGGGATTTGGAACATAAGGCTCAATATGGTCTTTAGCCCATGATTCTAACTTAATCGTGACTCTAGTACCATATCTGGTTCTGAAAAACATGTGTGACCACTCTAATGATAGATAACCACCTAATTTTGCAGTGAAATCTCTAGACAGGCAAATGGAAAAATAAGGTGGGAGATCAATGATATATATGTCCTATGAAATTTGAAAGTTGGGACAGGCATGCAATGTAAGAGGCAAAATTTTAATAACTCCTACAAACTTTACGACTGTACCATCCAATTGAACTACCCCTTTTGACAATGGTTCATACTCAAGTCCTAACTTATCTACCAACTGTTTAGGCATAATTGAGTTGCTTGCTCCACTATCAATAATAAAATTATGCACTATGTTATCACCAATTATCAAGTTGACATAAAAAGGTGGTGGTTTTACCTCTTTAGCTAGCTGCTCCTTCTTTTGATCTGAACTGTTTGCAAGAACTCTTAACTGTTCTTTACTTGTTTCGTAAGAAATTGATATCTTAGCCAAAGCCTCCTTCAAACTTTCTTTTTTCCTAGGCAAGTGTAATGCATCCAACATAGTAATGCTAACAATTGCCTTTTTCATATGTTCAACAATATTGAAAGAAGAAACACCAACCTTTGGCTATACCTTTTGAACAACAACGTTTATTTGTGCTACTTGAGGCTAAAACTGAACTTTAGGCTGCTCCTTTAATGGTCCAGCCTGCTGTCTTGGTAAAATATAAACATTCTGAGCTGGAGGAGGTTGAACCTGCCCCTGTTGGGCTGTAAAATCTTGAGTTTTCTACTGAACGACAGGCTGTTTGTCTTTTTCTGCCTGTTGTTTATCAGGAACAGCTTGTTGTCTTAGATCAAATGCTCTTTTCTTGGCCCTCGTATTGGTTGCAATAGAAGTGGCTGACTGATTTTGACTTTGCATGTGATTAACTCCGCAAAATTCACTTCCTTGCCAGTTCATCATGGCAACGTCAAGGTCACTCTATTGCGTTTGATCATCTTGCTGATTATTGTCCTCCTTAGTTGTTTTTTTAGAAGTAGCATAAGTACTTTGCACCATAAGGGCTTGATTAATCACTCTGTTCATGCAAGTAGCCTGATTATGAGGCTGATTGTAGGGATAGCACCACACATAATCTTGTGCTAAATTGTTCTATATTGGAATCAACTCTTTTGAGGAGCTAGCAGCAGCTGGATTAAATGGTTGATTAGGCCTAAAGTTGAAATTCCTCCTTTATCATTGTAATCAACTTGATAAGCAGGTCTGTTTGCTTGAAATGATGACTGATTAGGTCTAAAATTTTGACCTTGCTGGTTTTTATGGCTTACTAAGTTGTTACTCATAGTTTGTAGTAACTTGGCCATTTGTTGTTGGTCATTTATTAGCTATTGTTGAGTATCTTTAAGTCCTTGCAAGTCAGAATTTGCTGGAACAACATTATTTTGTGTTGTTGTTTGGAATCCTAAGGCTAGAACAATAGGTATAGTGGCTATAGGAGGTACTTGAATGGGCATAAATGGTTGTACCTTTGGGAAAATCGACATAGGGGGTCTTGGGGCAATCTTACCAGCTTGTATAAGGCTATTTTCAGCTCTAATAGCAACGTCATATGATGTTGGTAATGTTAACCCACCCATTGACTGTATCAATAAAGCAATATCGCTATGCAATGATTTAAGGTAATACAGAAAAGCGTGGTCAAGAGTTGGCCTTACCGTTATTGGAATCCGATCCCATGTCCTTTGAAATATGAAGTTAAAGTCCATCATTTGTTCTTGTGGTGCTCTCTTTATAGTTGTCATCTGTTCAACTAGAGATATATGATCGAACTTGTCAGAGAATTGTTTGGTCAGCTAGTCTCCTAAATCATCCCATGTTGTGATGGTATTGACTGGTAAGCCATGAAATCACTGAAATGCTTTCCCCTTGAATGATGTTTCTAACAACCTCAAAGCTACATTCTCCTAAATCACGTGATGAACTCCACATAGTGAAGCTACGTCTCTAATGTGCTAAATGGGCGTGGTCTGATCTTCACCAATAAAAAAGGGGAGACTTTTGAGTGCTACAACTGGTATATCATCATGATGAGCCAGATCCAATGGGATGCCCCCATTAAATGGAACAAAAGCATGCGCTCTGGCCATCGGAGCTACTGGTATTCTGAGATTCACAACTTGTATGATCGATACAGGTGAAATCGATACTCTGTAACTTGGTGAAGCTGAATATGAAACTGGTTGCCTTGCTAACGATCTTCCTCTTCTTCTTGATGTGTAAACTAATGGTTTTGCTCTTAGAACTAGAGAAACTGATTGCCTTCTTGAAGGCTTACCAGGTGTTCGCTTGGCTGTCCTTCCTCTTCTCTTTGGCGAAGACAACTACAAATATTCAAACATAGAAGAACTTCTTGTCTAAATATTTCTCATAAGCTATTTGCACTTGATCTGCTAGAAACTGAGAACAGAATCACCAGGTATATGAAAATAATCCTCTAAAAGGTTAAAATTATGTTGTATATACCAAAACAATAGCTTGAACTGTAAAAGTCTTGCTCTGAAAAGTGATTCAGAGTCCCCACCGAGCGTGCCAAAAACGGTTATCATAGGGATTTGCACCCGCATGCAAGGCTAAAAAGCTCTGCAATTCCGTGTGACATTGGATCAAACTCAAGTTGTGGGTGACCTATAATGAGACTGACCATTCTAGGCCGACTTCCTATTTATTCTTCGGTTTAAATCAATGAAACTGGTTGGGAAAAGGGAAGAAGGTACTGAAATGAATGCAAGAAATAATTTTTGTACTGACTATGCACTTAAATGACGATATTACATGCAACTTATTCCACAATTACTCTTCAATAATCCTATTCGCACAACTGAATCTGAAAAGTTTAACCACATAAATAATTCATATGAAGGCTTGACCGTATTACCATCTTTGAAGGAAAAGAACGTTTTCACAACTAAAATAGTAAAATAAGTCAAATGCACAACATATAACCTGTGGAACTGAAACTTGCTTGCATACAAGCACATGTGAATGAGATGAGAAAATAAAGGTTTCCTAAAATTAAAACACGATAGATTCTGTATCAAATCATTCACACAGCATGACACCTGAGATTTTGAAGGAAAACACTTTAGCGTACTGAAAGGTAAAAGGAAAGCTCTACAAATTAATGAAACTTGATTAACCTGTAATAACCTGCTACTGTATTAATCAGTAAATAAAGTTGAGTTATATGATAATTCACTTTGCAGAATGCAAAGGCTGAAAAACAAGAGGAAAAACATAAAATTTTTCCAATATATACAATAAGAGTGCACTCCAAAGTGCATGAAAATGAAACTAAAAGTCAATTTTAGTATGAAAAAGATAACTCCAAGGAAAATCCCAAGCAAAACAAAATATCTCCAAAAGAAAAGCTCAAACTCATGCAAAAATGAGTGAACTCGGTCTCAAACTCGTAGTCACAATGTGTACAACTGAAAAGCAGCTCGAACTGAACTGGAAAGCTGTAAATAGTGAGTCCAGCATGCAAATATTCACCTCGTAAAAGTCTCCCACGAGCAAACATGAAAACGCATGAAAGGAAGTCTCACAACTAATGATAACTGCAAGAACAAGTGGCCAAACTGCTCCTGATCCATGTACAACTTATGTCAAGTCATAATTTTATACAATCTGTATGTAAACTGTCTCAAAACCCTTTGATAAGCTCCTCTTATCATATGTTTTAAATATTAAAGTAACAACAATATTACTTTTAATATTTAACTAAACATCAAATACTTCTCAAATTCATGCAAGGTATAATATCTTTGAAATCAAAGTATACTTTTGAAGTCAATCCTCAAAAATCACGGGCCCCTTATTACTCCCCTCCATGCATATATTTCAAAATGCATTCACCACTATAGATAAATCATTGACCACCATCACCATGCATATTATAAACATTTGATAATTGATAATAGTCGACCACCATGCATAAGTCGACTTGACTTAAGAGTTAAAATCATGAGCAAAAATAAAACATAATGATTTTGTTTTATTCTTCAAAGATTCCATCCAAAGTCACCGTGAGTAGAGTAAAAAAGGAAAAACCCTAATCATTTTGCATCTTTCACTTGTCTCTTGAAGAAACTTTGAGAGAAACTCTTGTTGCACTGGCCGCCATGAAGTAGGGTTTGGACTGGACTTGTTCAGCATTTCGAGCTGCTTTCTGGATATTTCATGAAGATATCTAAAGAAAAACGTGGTCAGCCCCTTGTTCTTGAAAAATCTGGGCACTCTTATCCATTTTTGAAACATTCTATTGAGTTCTCAGGCCGCAACTCACCTATATTCTGATGTATTTTTCTGTTCATGGCTTTTCTCTATCTATATTGAGTTTTCAGCAAGCTCAACATGAATGATAAGGCTTTAAGCTTTTGAGACCACTCTGTAGGAGGAACCCATGGCTTCACTTGTATCTTTTGACATAGAAATTGTGGTAAGCTTCAGAATAATTTATCTCTTTTCTGTTGTTGATTCTTTGAGTGCTCCTTATAACTGTATGAGATTGAAGCTCTTGTAGCTAAGATTGATATAACATCATGCAGATTTATGTCTTTGGCCGCAACTATCTTTATGCTTGATCTGGGTTTTGTAGTTTCATTTATGTGACAAAAGGCGTCATATTACTCTAGTTCAAGCTTTGAAAGCAACAAACAGAAATCTCTACATTTTTCTTTTGTATTTTGAGTGTAGCTTCTACAATCTCCATCTAGGTATTCGTGATTCATTACATTTTGTATTTCTTGGAGTAAACCCTCACATGGGTAACAATAAATCTGTATTTCTACTAAAAACCCCATTTTTTTAGTAGAGATCATTGTATAAATGTGCACGCTCAAAATAGTGACAAAACTGAACTCTCTCCAAAACTGGGCTCGACCCAGAACAGTAGAATACAAGTATCTTGTAACTGAAAGAAATTTTTTAGCGTCCTTCATTAACTTCTCCATGTGTTCCTCTTTACTACCTTTGGCCATGACTTAAACAATCTTCATCTGGGTATTTGTGATGTATTTGTGATTCATAGAGTAGAAACTTGGTCAAATGACATTGCAACACCATTTTAAAAACTCTTTACTTTATACAATTTTTTGTACTCTCTTTGGAACAACAAGTTTTAATACCCAAAAAATTGCAAAATACTTCTGTGTATTCCTCATTGTGATGAGTGAAAATTTTCAAAACATCATATGGAGCATTTACACCTCACGCATAGAAACTCCATGATTTACACCTATAGACTGTTTCTCTAGTCTATTATGCGCCATTGTGATTTCCATGTCACCTTATGTTGCTTCAGCTTACATTCTTTAAAGCTCTTTCATACTTTGTTAATATTTGTTTATTCTGGAAATGACTTTTATTTGTTGTTCCTCAAAATACATATTAAATGAGGAAACAAATCTTCAAAAATAGTGTTCTCTTGGACTGTTTCCCTCCACTGTCAATGTGCTTTCTCTGCATTTATCCTTTTAAAAGAGCATCATAAACTATCCTTTCACTTTCTAACCACTGTAGTCACTGATACATCCTTTCAGACTGTCATTCTATTATTCTTTCAAGCACCAAGATTACTTTCAACTTAAGATGGAAATGAAAGCAACTTTGACATTGATAGTCATTGTTATCGTACCTTGCAAAGGCTATCCACCTGACAACGTGATTGTTCCTGCACAACTGTTGCACATGATGACTATTGTAAAATACTTCATTTCACTGTGATAAATGCAAACTTTAGCAAAACTCTGTACTATCATGATGTTCTTGAGCTATGTTTTTTCCAATGCAAATGTGACTGTTTCTTATGATGATAATACAGATTACTTTGCTAGCCCTTATGTAGGCAACCAAAAATAATGATAACACATAAGGTTGAAGTGTAGAGATGCCTCTTGATCTCAAGATGTAATAATGTTGTCTTGTTATCATGTTGACTGCCCTCCTGAATCTCTGGATGAACTATGTACCTACTTTGGAGTTGTAAAAAACAATTAAATTGCTTTGAGTGTTCTTTTTCCCTTCAGTATGAAGGGGCTCAATGCCTCATCAAAATGTGAATATAAATGAAAGGCAGAGCTGAAACAAGAGATGAAAAATGCAATCAATGCTCTTTTGACATGCTTCTTTGATTGTTCTATTGAATTATGAGCAATAAGATGCTTGCTCAACATGTTTTCACCATGCTGAATTATAATTCTTTATGAATTTTATTACAACAGTTCCATTTGATGACTATAATTAAATACATGATAACTCTCAAATAATGATGTGAATGAGAGGCGTCCTTATGATATACTGGGCTCAACCCTTGTGGGAGCTTGTTTTGCTCCACATATCTAATGAAAATGATCACAAACAATAATGAACCTGTTCCTGCACATTGAAACAAACAAGTTAGTAAAAATAATCGAAGCTGAAAGCTTCCATTGAGCTATATTTTTTCTTGATTGTCAACCTTTGTAACTCAATCATCTAGTGAATGCCTGATTGAATGTATATTACATTCCTATTAGTAGTGTAGACATGAAGTAGAATGTAATTTATTATTGCTTGGAGTAAAACTCTAACATCATTCTTTTTACAATCTTGCAGGTTCATGGAGCGTGGAATCAAGATTGTTGCAGCTTGAAGACGCAACAACTGAAGACATCGAGCAAAAGTGGTTCATCATCACATGCAATAATGAATTGCTTCTCTCCTTTATGTTTACGTTATCTTCAGTAGTGTAGTAGTTCATCCAATTTTGTATTCATTATTTGATTAAGACAATCAAATCCAGTTACTCCCGTGTCTTGTGCAAGATTTCAGTTTTTACAAAATGAATAAAAAGCATAATACTATGCAATTTTCTAATTTTTCTGTTTCAAATACTTGCAAAATAAAACTATAATTCAGATGTAATCTGATTTTATGATTAACAATGAATACTTTAGCATGCATTTTGCACCTTTCAATGATGAATTTAATTCAGCTCTCCCCTCGCTTGAGCCGGTAGTGAAAAATAGGCAATGTAAAACCCTAGAAATCGACAGCAGGAAAAATCCAAGATAGGGCAAAGATAAAAATTAATTATAATTTTTCTCCTTGGAAAGTTCCATGGCCTCCAAAAATCACTTGCACATGTGATGATGGTTTCATCTTTTGCCTATGGAGTAATTAAACCACCAGTTTCACTATGTGTTAAATTTGAAAAATATTTAAGACATTTCTAATGCTTTAAATAGATATTTGAAGGGGAAAAAGGTAATGCTTTCAAATGTTTTAAATTCCTTCTTCAAATTCAAGCACGGGAGGTAGAAATTTGTAATCAAAATTTGAAGGTTTAGTGTTAAAATTCATTAAAAGGCTCTTGTTGGTGTTATACTCGGTGTTGTTTTCACACTTGGTAGAGGTTATAAGTATTAATTAACAATAAAAAGGACGCAATAGTGATTCCCATGGCATTGAAAGGCATTTCCACATGGCATATTATCATCACAAGTTTGTGAGGGGAGTTTCAAGTTGAAGTTGCAATGCAAGGAAGCTTGTACAGATAGATAAGAGGTCAGTCCATGTTTTAAAAAAAATGAAGGTCCTACAATATTCCACGCAATCGCTACATACTTACAAAGTTAACCTGCACGACCACTAGCCCCTCTCCCCTATAAAAGTGGATCTTTGATTGGTTATGATTGTTGCCGACTAGATCAAGGAACTGGGCACTACGTTTAAGTAAATACTCACAAGCATTTATTGGGGTATATTTTGTGTTTGCTTTGACCAAACAAAGACTGCAAAGTTAGGTTCCAACATTGACCCTTCAGCCACGTGGAAGACTGACGCTCCATTGCTGCTTGAGGGAGAATAAGTTGAATCAAAGTGCAATGGCCTTATGTCTTCCGGTGGACTTTTATTTGTTAATGTTCTGCTGATTTTACATCATTGGTTGGTGCTACAAGAGAACTCCTTTCTCATGTGCAAGTTGAGTTTTAAATTTGTAATTCTTTTTCTTCTGCTATGGTACCATTTTGGCTGCCGTTTCTCTCATCTAAACTTGCAATAATCTTCAACCCAGCATTGTAATGGTCTTATATCATGTGGAGGAGCTTTGGGAATGATTCGCAGCCTTTTTAATGATGAAACCTGTTATTTTAACCTTCCAAAAGTGCTCTGCAACTGTTCTCACGCCATAACTGTGATTCTGGCACCATTTCAAGCATTTTTAAGCTGCCTGTAACATTTACAATGCCCATGCTTCGAACTGGGAGGTATGAGGGTTGTTTTGAGTGTATAAAACATGTAATAATCATTGTTCTATTGCCTAAAATCACTATGTAGCCTTTTCCCATGCCATGGCAACTGTTTTAGTGTTGTTTGAACCATTTTTGGAGTGCTAGTAGTGCTAAAAACGTCCAACACCATTAAACAATGACTTACAACTTCTTTTGTCTGATTTGGGAGGTGTTTCAGGTAGTTCTTACTTTTTATAAGCCTACAACAAACCTCTGGTCATCGTGAGGGTGAAGATCATCCATGTGAGAAAGTTTATATATATATATGTGGGTCTAAATTGTTTTTCATGCTCCTGTTCCTTGTATGTGTGTTTAAATGCTTGGAAAGCTGAAATCGACCAGGAAAATGTTACCAATGTCTAGAATGTGTCGAATGATAAACAATTCCCAAATAGATGAAAATAAAGTCCAGTCACTAGGAAAGGTAAAAATGCATAAAGTGTCACAAACAAAATGCATAGACAAAGGGGTTATTGGCAAATTGTTTGAAAACATGTCAAATTGATTACACAGATAGATTAACGAAATTATGAATGTTAAAATATAAGTTAAAAGTATGTTTCAATGGTCAATGTATGGGTAAACAAACTATTTAGAGTTAAGAAAATATCACCCACAAGTACAAATATACAAGTAAATCAATTTTTCACATAAGTGAAACTTGTGCACGAGAATGAAGCAAAACATAATTCAATTGCAAATAAAAGAGCAGAAGAGAGGTAAAGTGAAGATTAGGATGAAATAGAATATTTTAGATGCCAATTTATTGCAAATAAAAGAGAAAGTAACTTTTCAGTGCCACCAGTGTATTAAATCTTCTTCTTCTCCCTCTTCTTTAAAAGGTTATATCTAGTCATTTGGAAGGGCTTTGAACTCTTTTATGAGGTTATGGAAAAGAAAAATCTCTATACATGGAAGATGTATGTTTTGGGTGAAGGTCTATGTCTATAGGTCATCACATCATGGTGGTGTTATATCTTGATCTATGGCATTTATGAATACATATTGCAATATATGTTTTCTCCTTTACCTGATATGTAATGTTCTTTAAGTGGGAATATTTACGGATTGTTGTCTTCTTCCTACATATTTGTCACAATGAACTGTTTTCATTATTACTTTTTTTTTAAGAGATAGAGTAAATGCTCTCATGGAAATAGTGGGAATGTTATATTATCAAATGGATTATTAAGTATGGCTATATTGTAGGCTTTAGATATTTTATTATCATAAGGTGATAATACAACAAATTATCATCAAGATATGTTTAATATTGTGATATAAAATGGATAAACCACAAAAGTGGTTTACAATTCGAATGAGGAAGGAAAACTAACAAAAAATGACTCCATGCCAAAAAAAATCATTCTTGGGGTTTGAATGAACTCATTGGTTCGAACGAACCAAAAGAGGGTTCACTCGAACCTAGGTTTGAGCGAACCCATTAAATGCATCCCGCCAAAAAAGCACATGCAAACCCCTTTTTGAAACGGGGTTCGAATGAACCCTGGTTCACTCGAACCCCCTGGTTTGAGCGAACCCCCCTTTTCCCCAATCCTTGCTCTTTGCCACCAATTTTTTTTTAAAAAAATCCCTTTGAAGCTCGAGTTGAGCATGAAAATGGAGGAGACTTCATGAACCCAACTGGAATCAAGTAGTCCTCCGAACGAGCTATCCAACGACTATAATTTTAATATGTTTTTCTTTTATTATGTATTTGTTTTAGTTTTATTAAACATAAGGTTTTTCAATCAAAAATGAAGCTCTTGTTCTACATGTGGGAAAAAAGAAGATTATCAAAAAAAAATTGAAAAATATGAGTGCACTAAATAAGTCCTGATCCAACAAAAAAAAAGAATTTCGACACATACAAAAAAAAAGTTAAGCATGTTATATGGCCCATCTATGTCCGGAATTGTAATTGGTTTGACTTCAAAACTTGATTAAGGGAATAATATTCAATAAAACACTATCTAACCAAGTGGAAGCACTAGATATCGGAGTTACAAATCTAAATTTGAAAGAATTAGAATTCTATCCTTCATGGAAAAAAAGTTATACGTTATACGATGGGCATCACTCCTTAAAAATGTTGTTTTCTAAAAAAAAACTAGTTTTCGAGGGAGATGGAAAAAGAGGTGCAATCTTATTCCAAAAATTTTGAAAAAAATATATTTAGAATCTACAAACAAAATGTCACAAAACTCTAGTTTGCATCATCTTCAAATTCCTCACGGTTTAGCCGCTGTAGGTGCCTGAAAGTGAAGATTAGTTAGAAAAAAATATTTTAATGTCCAGTTTGGCCAAAAATTGTAAACCACTATTGTGGGATCACCTAGATGCAAGACCTA
>VDFB02133563.1:0-36631 GCA_007258455.2 Sequoia sempervirens | reverse complement strand
TTGTTTGAGGGAGCTCAGTACTTCACAAAGATTGATCTGAAGAGTGGATATCACCAGATCTAGATTCGAGAGGGAGATGAATGGAAGACTGCCTTCAAGACCAAAGAAGGCTTGTACGAGTAGTTAGTCATGCCTTTTGGGCTAACCAATGCACCGAGCACATTCATGCGGCTCATGAAGGAGGTACTAAAAGAATTTCTGGGAAGTTTTGTTATTGTGTATTGAGATGATATTTTGATTTTCAGTAAGACGTTGCATGAGCATCTGATGCATATTCAGAGAGTCTTTGAGAAGTTAAGAGAAGAGAAACTATTGATTAATTTGAAGAAGTGTAGTTTTGTGAAGAGGGAGTTATTGTACTTGGGGTTTGTTGTCTCAGCAGAAGGTCTCAAGATGGACCCAGAGAAGGTGAAGGCTATTCTGGAATGGCCTACCCCAAGAACTGCTACCGAGGTGAGATCCCTTCACAGTTTTCCATTAGTTTTTATAGAAAGTTCATTAGAAAGTCTCAAAAGAGTATCGTGAATCCCTCGATCAAACAATGAGAGGGATAGAAAAGAATTCAAGTGGAGCAATGGAGCAGAAAAAAGTTTTGAACTGTTGAAGCAGAAGGTGACAGAGCAACCTGTTCTAGCCCTCCCAGATTTCAACAAGGTGTTTCAGGTAGATTGTCATGCCAGTGGTTGTGCCATTGGAGCAGTGTTGAGCCAAGAAGGTAACCCCATTGCCTATTTTAGTGAAAAGTTAAATGATTCCAAGAGTGCATTATGTATATGATCGAACTTTATGTGATATTCAAGCATTAAAAGAAATGGAGACATTATTTGTTGTAGAAGGAATTTGTTCTATATTGGATCATCAAAGTTCCTGCGCATCTAAATAGTCAGGGAAAATTGAATCAGAGGCATATAAAATGGGTAGAGTTTTTGCAGAGTTATAACTTTGTTTTGAAACATAGGAGTGGGAAGTCAAATAGGGTTGCAGATGCCTTAAGTAGGAGGCATACATTGATGACAAAGTTGCAGATTGAAGTGGTTGGGTTCAATGAACTCAAGACACTGTATGCTAAAGATCCTGATTTTGCAGAGGCTTGGAAAGCTTACAAGGAACCTGTTACAATGGACAGGACAAGGTGGTTGGATTTCATAATCCAGGATGGCATGTTATTTAAGGGAAGTCAATTATGTATCTCGAGGAGTTCTATGAGGGAGAACCTGATAAAGGAGAAGCATAGTGGAGGAATGGAAAGACATTTTGGTCGGGATAAGACCATTGCTATCGTTGAGCAATATTATCAGCCCCGCTTATCATAAGATGTAGCAAGAAGTTTGTGTAGAGTTGTAGGGTGTGTCAGATGGCTAAAGGAGTGAGCCAGAATACAGGCTTGTATCAGCCCTTACCTGTACCAGAGAGGCCTTGGGAGGATATAAGTATGGACTTTGTTCTTGGTTTGCCAAGGACGCAAAGAGGGAATGATTCAGTATTTGTGGTAGTTGATAGGTTTTCGAAGATGGCACATTTCATTCCATGTCAGAAGACCCATGATGCAGTCCACATTGCTGACTTGTTCTTCAAAGAGGTGGTGAGGTTACATGGTCTGCCAAAGAGTATTGTTTCAGATCGTGATACCAAATTTGTGGGGTACTTTTGGAGGACCTTGTGGAAGAAGCTAAAGACAGAGTTGAAGTTCAGTTCTGCACACCATCCACAAACAGATGGGAAGACAGAGGTTGTTAATAGGAGTCTGGGTAACCTACTGAGATGTTTGGTAGGAGATAAACCCAAGGGATGGGACTTGATCTTACCCCAAACATAATTTTCTTACAACAATTCTATCAACAGAAGCACTGGTAGATCACCATTCTAGATTGTCTATGGAGGTAGCCCCAGAATAGCTCTAGAATTGAGGAAGATGGACCAAGAGAAGAAAATAAGTGCTGAAGCTGAAGATTTTGTAGAACACATCAAGGATATACATGAGAAGGTAAAAGAACATATTATTAAGATGCATATGCAGTATAAGGCTAAGGCAGATCAGAAGAGGAGGTATAAGGAGTTTCAGATTGGTGATGAAGTGATGGTCCACTTGAGGAAAGAAAGGTTTCTAGTGGGAACATATAACAAATTGAAGATGAAGAAGTTCAGTCCCCTAAAATTTTGAAGAGGCATGATTCAGGAATGCATATGAGGTAGAGTTGCCAGATGGATTCAACATTTCCCCTGTGTTCAACATTTAGATTTGAAAGAGTATCATGAAGGTGGAATGAGGGCACCGCACAGGGCAAAGAGCACCCCAACACCTACTTAAAGGGAGGAGATTGGAAGCAATCTGGATAGTCATGTGGGAAGGAGTACCAAACGTGATCTAATATCGTGAAATGGAGAGGAAGGCCTGCGGAAGATTCATCCCCGCTATCTAACGTGCTTGACCGGTTGGGTTTTCTCAACCATCCGAGACGGATAGGGTCACTTCTCAAATTACCCTGGGTGTCTGATGCAGGAGCATCCAGTGGTGTAAGGGCAATCTTGCATCACCCAAAAATAGTTAAATTTCAAGTTTCTCAGTTTTTAGATGTTTTTACATTTTTGGATACTCTTTTTGTCATAATGAAATTTCCAATTTACAGTTTTTATTTTCTATTCCTGGGTTGAAAGATATTGTAGTTTTAGTTTCCCAGATTTGCACCTGAAAATCTTCCGAATGAGATTTGAGGCACTTAGAGTTCCTAGAACAGCCCCGAAACTTGCTAAAATTGGCGTAGCAGATTTCAAACGCGTTATTGACTTCAAGACCTTTCCAATGGTTCAAACGGTTCGCGAATCGGAGTCCCGGATCAAAAGTTATGGCCCGGGGAAGTTGGCGCACTTTCTAGAAGATACAATTGCAAATGCTCTTTTGAAATTTGAACTTCATGTTGTAAATTTTTGGCGCCAAACCGCCTAAACTCAAATTTGAATGTTGTTTTGGCTCCAAACTAATGAGGAGCTTTATTTATAGGTGGGTTTCTAATTTTTGGGTAACTTTTTGGGGACAAAACTCGCATATTGCGAAAGGGTTATTCTGTAGCTTTCTGTAACTGCATGTGTTGTAGAACTTGGGGATTTGAGATCCTCTGCATGTAAGAAGCTCCATTTTCTGAATAATAAAATTATTCTCTTGTTTGTGGGTTATTTTCTAAGTCTCGGGCTGCGCCCTCATCAATATTTCAAATTATTTCTACATTTCTTTAGCAAACTTCTTGCACATTTCCTCATTCTCACCAAATATTATATCATAAAAATATACAACTATTAAAATTCTTTCATTCTCAATTTTAATGTATAGATTGCTATATGTGGTACCTTTCTTGAAGGCCTACTAGAATAGGTACTTGTCCAATCTTGCATACCAAGCCCTAAGGGCTTGTTTGAGACCATACAAATCCTTCTTAATTTTGCATACCAGTTTTGGGTCCTCTAATAACCGAAATCCATTAGATTGCTCTATGTAGACTTCATCTAAGTCACCATTCAAAAAGGTGAACTTCACATCCATTTGATATACTTTTAAGTTATTTTGAATAAAAAATGCAAGAAACATTCTAATAGACTTCATTATTTCTACCAGAGAAAATGATTCCTCGAAGTCAATTCCTTCCACCCATGAATAGCCTTTGCACACTAGCCTTGCTTTATTTCTCACCACTTATCCATCTTCATTCAATTTATTTTTTAACACCCATTTTTTTCCTATCATATTCTTTTATGCAAGTCTTGACACCAATTCCCAAGTCTAAATTTTCTCTATCTAATTTAGTTCTTCTTCCATTGCTTGAATCCATCCTTCATCCTTGCTAGCATCAACAAAAGTTTTAGGTTTTATTATTGAAAACAAAGAAAAATTTGCATGTCCATTTTTCCTTGCAAATCTTCTCTTGGTCTACACTCCTTTATTCTTGTCTCCAATTATCTAATCTTATAAAGGATTTTTTTGAACATATTTGGAAAGAGTATTGGGAAATTGTGCTTCTTATTTTTTTGTAATCTCTTCTTTACCATCATCATCTTCTTCTTCTAAGCAAGCACACTCATCTAACCAATAGTGTTCTTTCTCATGTATGATTTGATGCACATGAATATTCATCAACCCTAACATTTACACTCTCAACTATCTTCCTCAGCCTTTTGTTATAAAACTTGTAAGCTTTGCTCCTAGTTGAGTACCCAAGATATATTCCTTCATCAGACCTGGAGTCAAATTTTCCTAAACCTTCTTCATCTCTTTTGATATAACATCTGCTTCTAAATTTTTTGAAGTACTTGACAATTGTTAGTCTTCCATATCACATCTCATAAGGAGTCTTGGTGTTTTCCACCCTTAGCTAACCTCTATTAATAATATAGATAGTAGTATGCACTACTTCTTTCTAATAAACATCAAACATCTTAGCTTCATTCAAAATAGTTCTTGTCATTTATTGTATAGTTCTATTCTTTATTTCCACTACTCCATTTTGTTAAGGAGTTCTAGCAGAAAAAAATTCCTCTTCATTCCAAGCTCTTCATAAAATTCACTCAAATTCATTTTATGTGAACTCACCAACTCTTTCAAATCTTAAGACACTTGAGTATAGTATTCATTTCATTTTCAACCATTGATTTAAAAATATTAATTCTATTGAAAGCTTCAGATTTTTCTTTTAAGAATGTAACCCATGTCATCCTAGAGAAATCAAATAACATGAAATACCCTTCTCCTTGAAGACTCTTTGTTTTGGTAGGTCCGCACAAATTATTATGAATCAATTATAATGGTCTTGTGCAAGAATACTCCTTGGTCTTGAATCTTATCCTTGTCTTCTTCCCAATCTAACATTATTTACACATGGTGCTTGCAGGCTTGACAATATTTGGCATATCTCTTACTGTTTGCATGGAGCTAATCTTCACAAGGTTATCAAAATTGATGTTTCCCATCCTCTTGTTCCACAACCATCATTCATTTGTCTGTCCTAGAAGAAAACTTATTGCATTAACACCCTTGAGGTTGTACAAGTCATTTTTTGTTCTAGCTCCTTCTGCCACCAATTTTCAAGATTTTTCTTTTTTGATTTCACACCCTTGATCATGAAATAAAATATTGTATCCTTTACTGCACATTCAACTTACATTGAGAATATCATGCTTGTGAACTTCAACGTAAAGAACATATTTTGTCAGATTTTCCATCAATACTTATTGTCCCCTTTCCATAGATCCTTGTAGATGAATTATCTCCAAGCTTGATTGATTCGACATTCCACTTGACATTATTTATGGATTTTCTTTTATCACCAGTCATATGACTTGAAAAACCACTGTCTATCACCCAGAGATTTGTTTACCCTTGAGCATGAAATTTTATTTGAACAACCATTGAATTTTCAATCTCACCACTTGTCTTAGTAATATCTACTTTTTGAATTTCTAATTTTGCTAAATCACTTCTGCAATATTTTTCTATATGTCCAACATTGTTGCAGATTTTGACATCACATTGACATCCACTAGAGAAGCAAGATAATTTATACTCACAAAATTTATTCTATTCATTTTATATTTGCAATCTACAACCTTATGACCATACTTATTATAGATAAAATAATAACTGAAAAATGCATGATTGAACCTATTTTTAGAGACACTCAAATTGCATGGTGAGATCTTCCTTTAGGTTTGATATTAGCTTCCAGATTTCCAAGCATTGCTTTCTCCAATTCCTTTTTGAGTAAAAGGATTTCTTTCTCAAGAATTGTGCATTCTTTTATCTTGGCTTCAATTAGGGCCTTTTGTATTTTGTTCTCTTTCCTTGCACATTCCAAGTCTTCAAGAGAAAAAAAGTCTTCCTTCAAAATAAACTTCACCTTCTTCTTCATCCACAATCTTGCTTGAACTTTTAGAGATCAAAAAGACCATGAATAGGTATTCTCCTCTATAATTATCTGATGAGTAGTGATCCCCTTCATCTGAGGAGCAGTAATCTTCTTTGGAGAGAAGGTTCCTCTTGAATTTTTTCCTCTTGAACCCCTTGCTACTATTTTTAATTTTCCTAAAAAGGAAATTTAGATGCATAATTCAATTCTTTAATAATTAGAAAATTTGAAAGGTAGTTTACCTTTATACTTTCTTGATCCTTTCTTCAGTTTCCTCACAAATTTTTCTTCTTCTTCCTTAGATTCATTGTGTGAACCAAATTTCTCTTCTTTCTTCACAATTTTGAATGTAGCTTCTCTCTTATGTGTACCTTGAACTTCATTTCTCATATCATATGTGGTGAGGGATACAAACAACTCTTCCATGGTAAGATTTGTCAAATATTTGGCTTTTTCAATTGCAGAGACCTTTGAGTCAAAACGAAGGGGAGAGTTCTCATAACTTTCTTCACAACCACTGAATCAACTATATCTTCACCAAGTCCTTTGATTCCATTGATAATCTCATCTACCTAGAGCATATAGCTGGCTTTGTTTTCTTCTTCTTTCATCTTCAGGTTCTCAAACAATGTTTTGTAAAATTACAACTTTTCTTGCTTCACACTGTTATTCCCTTCATAGAGATTTTTGAGCTTATCCCATATCTCCTTGGAAGTCTTGCACTACACCACCTTCACAAAGTCAAAATTTGTTAAATCACTCAAGATGGAATTCTTTTCTTTAGCATTATTCTCACGAGTCTTCTTTGCATTAGCATCAATAATAGGATGATCATGTTCAGTATATAATCATCCTTTACAACTCTCTAAAAATCATACCCTAGTGATGTAAGGTAGGCTTCCATCCTCACACTCCATAAGGAATAATTGGTTCCATCAAACAATGATGCTTTAGAGGAGGACTATTTCTAAGTCATGTGTTCTAAACCAAGATCTCCCTTCAGCTGTTAGGTTGCACCAATGAACTCATCTCTGATACTAATTGTTAGAACACAATGATATACTAAGAGATGGGGAGTGAATCAGTATATCCTGCAAACTTATTCAATTTAACTTTCTTAAACAAAACTTCTTATGCCTTAAATAGATAAAGAATTCAAAGCACAAGAACACAACCATAACACTGGATTTACATGGAAAACCCTACAAGGGAAAAACCACAATGAGAAAGCTATTTGGAGCTACTATCCAAAACTCAACCTCACAAGAATGAAACAAGATTTACATCAAGTTTTATGGATTTAACCAAAGTTTACAACTCCCTGCAAACTACAACACTTACAAAAGGATGCTACAACCTCAACATACAACACTTGATAACTTCTAGTGATCAACTACCACTACAACATACAACACCTCTGTTACCTCCATCTCACTTCTTTTGGCACACTCACACTTTGCTAGATTTATCTCACTACTTATGGCACTCATTCTTCATCATATACACTCCTTTACACACACATATACTGCAACCTTCAACTCACTTCCTTCAGCACTCACTCATACACTTCTTCTTTTGTCTCACTACCTTCAAAACTCACTCATACACTTCTTCCTTTGGCTCACTTTCTTTAGCACTCACTCATACACTTCTTCACACACATTATTCTACCTTCAACTCACTGATTTTGGTATACTTCACTTTGAATCACATTGAACACACAACACACCACTCAAACAACTTGATCACACACTTGATCTTCCATTTATATCTTTTGTATGTTGGGATCCTTGCAACATGAGCATGAAGTATGGATGGTTTGTGTTGGTTGTTCCTATGTTGTCATTGATGTCAACATGGTGATAACTATATGGGAAGTCTACTTGGTTTATCAGAAGTTGTTCTCTGCCAGTAATACTCTTTTGTGATGGATTAGTGTGTCGGTATTTGAGTCTAGAATTCACCACAAGATCTGATATGACTCTAATATCTTAACCATATTTTCTTGACTCATTTAGAAAGCTATATCTTGTATCTTGAGATGTTTTTTGTTGTGAGAAAAATGCTATCTTTGACAGAGTTCAACTTTGTATTCTACTGTTGTTCCTTGCTTGGCATACTGTGTGGGAGACTCCGCATTTTAGTAAGGTGAACATTCTTATGTTGCAATTTTGTTGATAGTCTTTATGTTGGTAGTATGATGGTAAATTAATGTGTTCTCAGATCTGGAAGGTGTTTTCTTTGAGGATTATTTATTGGTTTGGATAATTGTGTTCTAGTCTTGGCCGACTCAACATATGCAATACTTTATGAAGACTAATTATATTTTATGGATGATATCCGACTTGGTATAATGCACTACATGGATAAACTATTTAAATCATATATGGTGTTGATAAAGAAAGTTTTAATTATTTCATTTTTCATCTAATTAGGCTGACCTAATTGATGATCAAGATATACTTGTATATATAAGATGTTTTGAGGAATGAGATGAGCATGAGTAGTGGAGGAGGAAACACATGAGCAATGAATGTGAAATGAGAAGCAAGTGTGAGTGCGAAAAGGATTAAGAGGTGTGTGAAGATATGAGCCTAAATGCTTTATCAATTGTGGATCAATTCAGTTTTGTTGAGTGACTGTTGTGTGAGGTAGTACTTCATATTTTGAGCTTCAATGGAACTGAACCCAATGGAACTGAACCCTGCACATTGAAGGTGTATCATATCAGTTCAATCTTTTGGTAGTGAGCCACTATCATTGTATCTTGGCAGTTAGCCATCTTTTGTACTCATGCAGTGAGCCTTTTCAAGGACAATGAGTCCTAGTAGTGAGCCCTATAATATTTTGTATCCTAATATAATATATTGAGTTAACCCTCACTATGGTTTTTCCCTTTTTGGGTTTTCCATGTAAAAGTTATGGCATTCATGTGTATGGTTGCATTGACTTGTTTTTATGTTTCTTCTTGTTGATTTAGTCTGAATTAAGATTATGTTTAAATGGATGTTAGTATGGTTTTATGGAATACTGATTCACCCCCCCTCTCAGTGTTCCAAATGTTCAACAATTGGTGTCAAAGCTTGGTTCCTTGGAAGAATCCTAACAACTTGAGGAAGGTCTCAAAATTTGAGCATAATAAATTTTTTCCTCCAGAAGTAGTCTCTACGAAATATTCAGAAGAAATGAAAGATCTGAAGGACAAGATGATGAAAGAAGATGAGTACATTGAAAAGATATAAAGTAAAAGTGTTGAAGCATGTGATCTATTGGTTGAGGAAGAATAAATTATCTCTAGCCTACTGCAACAATTGGATGAGAATAAAATAACTGAAGAATGTTAGGAAATTGAAATTCAAAGGAAGATGGGTGAATTCATTAAGCTAGAAGAAGAAACAAAAATCTTGAGATCTGATTTGGAAAAAGGAAAGAAGGTTTGAAGACAAATTTAAGATAAGCTCGACGATGCTTGATGAATTAATTACCTCTCAAAGACTAGAAATGAATAAGAGTGGTTTAGGGTTAGAGGAAGGTTACAGTTCTAAAGTGAAGTAATCGACTGATAAGAAGACTGAATGCAAAGATGAACAAAAAAAGGATCTAAGAAGCAATTCCGAAAAAACTCCTATCAAGTGACATGATGCTAAAAGGTATTTATCCTTCAATGGTGTTTGTTATTCCTGCAAGAAATTAGGTCATAAGGCAAAGGAATGCATAAGTAAAATGAATGATTTTGGCAAGTGTTCTAAGAATAAGAAGATTGGACATGAAGTTATTTTGCTGAATAAAAGGAAAAATAGAAAGAAGAATGTTGTTTGCTATAAGTGCAAAAATCTGGAACACCTTGATAAGAACAATAGAAGAAAGAAAAATATCTATTTGGCAAAGAAGAATGACCAAATCGTTGATCCAAAAGAAGCAAGAAAGGAAATGAAAAGGATTTGGAAAAAGGAATAATTAGTATTATTTGTGCCGACCTCCAATGCAGATACTCCCATCAATTTCTAAGTAAAAGTAGTGGCTAATGGGGAGAAATTATTAGAAAATCTAATAAACCCCCTCATCGATACTTGTGTCATATCATGAAAGTACATTCAATATAGTAATGAAATTAAGGTATTTTCTCAGTCGCATGTGTGAAGGATGAAGTTTACAAAATTTGAAAGAGTGGAGGCATACACAATTTTTGAGGCAATCTACCTACAAGTTGAAGCATTTATTGCAAAATCATTTAGAATGGAAGGAATAAATTCAAATAATTCTAAAGGCTTACGTATTTTTAGAGAAGCTAGTGTGCAAAGGAAGCTTAGAAGGAAATTCAAACATTTAGGGTTTGAAGAAGAAATCAAGCAAATTCAAAGTGAGCTTTGGAAGTAGGATATCTATACATTTCTTGTTGGCATTTACAAAGGTAATCTTGTTTGCACAATCTTTCATTTTTATTGTTATGGACAATTCAAAGGTTGTGAATAGTGTAGATAAAGTGCAAGTTAGGTTGAAGAGATATTTGAAGAATGTGTCAAAAGAGTTTGTTGGTGCATTCTCTTGCATCCCTCCAAGAGTGTTTCCCATGGAAGATATCTATTCATTTGTTTACAATAAGATAGAAGAGATATCATCAGTTCAGTTGAGCATGCTAATTTGGGAAAGTGAATTGAAAGAGAACCATGATGCCTACAGAGTATTAGTTGAGAAGAAGTTGGATGTTTGGAGAAAAGTTCCCTTGTTTGAATTTGAGAAGAAGTATATTCAAATAGCATTGAGCATAATTTATGATGAATCTTTGTGGATTGATGAGACACATTTGATTACTAGAGAACCTATTAGAGATGTAACTAGTTTGTGTTCCTCTGGACCAGTTCCTAAAATGAAGGCTATGGATGAGAAAGAAATAATTGAGGTTACCGGTGCAAATTTTGAAGGGAAAGAGATTGATTTGAGATTGATTGTTGATCTAGTAATAAGGTATGCTGCTATGGTCATTGGTCACAAAGTTTGTATCCCTAACAATGACCTTACAGTTTCTACTACTGTTGTACATATTGATGTTAATGTGGTTAAAAGAGGTATGGATTGATGACTTGTGTGAATTACTTTGTATACATATTTTGAAGAATTTAAAGGAAATCAAGAAGAGTAAGAAGAATACATTCTAGTATGGAAATTTGGTTGTTTGTTTTCTCTTTTACTTTTTGAGAGAGTTACCAGTAATAGGAAGGATAGAATGGTCAAATTCAGAGCCTATTTCCCATCAAATTAGGAACTTCATGATAAAATTTGGTAGTTCTGATGCACAAGAGACTTCCCTTGCTGCATTCTTTGGACCATTTCAAATGATGATGAATAAATGGTTTAGGATTCCAATAAGTATTGTTGAAAATTACTCCAGAAACATCAATTTTCTTGTGTCCAAAAATTTTTGTCACATGGAAGAAGTTGAATCAAGGTTAGTTTGGATATCTGAATTGGAGTATGAAGTGTCAGAGGTTGAAGTTGATAATTATGCTAAAATTATTTTGGAAATCCCTAAGAATCTCAATGTAGAAGGCACCTCTGATAGCGTGATTACAACAGGGAAGAAAAGGAAGAGTGTTGTTAAGTAAGAAGTTGCAGAAGGAAGTGAGCTTGAACATGAGCATGAAAGAATAAATATGTAGAGAGGTTTGGAAGAATTGTAGAAGGTTATTCTCGGTGCTAATTTTGATTCATCAATTTTTATTATGGAGAATCTTTGTGGCATGATTGATTCTTTGAAGGTATACATCTCTGGACTTGAAGTGCTTGCTGGAATTAGGTCTGATGAAGGAAATTTGGAAGATATCAAGGAAAAATGTGTGAATGCACATATTCGAGTGATGAAGGAATTGGAGAGTGTACAAGTTTGTGAAGAACAGGCACAAGAACTACTTTCTTTTTTCCTAGATTGTTCTTATAGTACACTGGATATAAGAAATGAGATAAGGATGAGTGAGTCCTAGATGAAAACTCAGGTAGATACATACAGGTTAACAAAAGATAAAGATAATCAGAGGTGGTCCTACATTTTGCAGCTTTAGGACAAATTCTTTTCTTTGAAGGATCAAAAGACAGATGTTATCAAGAAGTTTGTGGCACTCAAAGACATGATTAAACTTAGACATATATTTTGTTTCTAGTGCTCTTGGTTGTATTGGTGAATTATCAAAAAATAATCTTAGACAAAATACTTTAGCAGATGGTGTAGAGTCCTTAACTAAGCTTGAGCTATTTTACAAGGCTCTTGTAAGTGCAAAAGGTTCATGGGAAGAAGGTAAATCATCATGGAAGGCTATTTTGGAGAGTCTCATAGGTTCTTCTTCAGGTTAAATCAATTTTGTGTTCATATATTTTTGGTTACACTTTGATGCATACATACATATATACCAGACCGCTTCCTTTGTCATTGATGTCAAAGGGGGAGAGATAAAGAGATAGAAAGATGGAGAGATAGAGAGAGAGAGGAATTTTTTTTGTGAAGAACAATTTTGATAGGGGGAGTATTTAGTTGCAATATATTGGAAAATATTTTTGTCATGCATGTTGCCATCAATGCCAAAGGGGGAGATTGTTGGGAGCCTTGCAAAATGAGCATGAAGTATGGATGGTTTGTGTTGGTTTCTCCTCTGTTGTCATTGATGTCAACATGGTGATAACTATATGGGAAGTCTACTTGGTTTACTAAAAGTTGTTCTCTGTAGGTAATACTCTTTTGTGATGGATCAGTGTGTTGGTATTTGAGTCTGAAATTCACCGCAAGATCTGATATGAATCTAATCTCTTAACCATGTTTTCTTGACTCATTCATATAACTATATCCTAGATCTTGAGACATCTTTTGTTGTGAGAAGAAAGTTATCTTTGACAGAGTTCAACTCTATATTCTACTATTGTTCCTTGCTTGGCATACTGTGTGGGAGACTCCACATTTTAGTAAGGTGAACATTCTTATGCTACAATTTTGTTGATAGTCTCTATGTTGGTAGTATAGATGGGAAATTAATGTGTTCTCAAATCTGGAAGGTGTTTTCTTTGAGGATTATTTATTGGTTTGGAGAATTTTGTTCTAGTCTTGGCCAACTTAGTGTATGAAATACTTTATGAAGACTAATTATGTTTTATGGATAATAGTTGACTTGGTATAATGCACTATGTGGATAAAATGTTTAAATCATATATGGTGCCGATAAAGAAATTTTTGATTATTTCATTTTTCATCTAATTAGGTCGACCTAATTGAAGCAAGATATACTTATATTTATAAGATGTTTTCAGGAATGAGATGAGCATGAGTAGTGGAGGAGGACACACATGAGTAGTGAATGTGAAATGAGAAGCAAGTGTGAGTGCGAAAAGGATTAAGAGGTGTGTGAAGATATGAGCCTAAATGCTTTATCAGTTGTGGATCAGTGTAGTTTTTTTGAGCGACTGTTGTGTGAGGCAGTACTTCATATTCTGAGCTTCAATGGAACTGAACTTTGCACATTGAAGGTGTATCCTATCAATTCAATATTTTGGTAGTGATCCACTATCATTGCATCTTGGTGGTTATCCATCTTTTATACTAAGGTGGTGAGCCTTTTCAAGGATAGTGAGTCCTAGTAGTGAGTCCTGTAATATTTTGTATTTGAATATAATATATTGTGAGTTAACCCTGACCGTGGTTTTTCCCTTGTTTGGTTTTCCATGTAAAAATCTTGTTTTTCATGTGTATGGTTGCATTGACTTGTTTTTATGTTCCTTCTTGCTAATTCAGTAAAAATGAAGATAATGTTTAAATGGATGTTAGTATGGTTTTATGGAATATCGATTCACCCCCCTTCTCAGTATTCCAGATGTTCAACACTGTAAAATTTTAAAAAATTCTCTGTGTCGACCAAAATGAAATGTATGACATGAAACATGCAACAACCATAAGAAATTCAACTTCAAAACATCCGCAGGAGAAGGAAATCAAATACAGTCTAATATAGGAGACAAGCATGACCAATTTTACTTTAGAAAACATTCCAATGTTGATGCATACCACATAAACTTGGCACAAACACTTCAACATTCCAGGTCAGCCCAACAAACAACTAACCTTCCATGTAATAACTCCAAACCACAAGCAGTTCCAAAGAGAACAGATAACATCATGTGGATCACTTTACAAGCATTAAATTATATTAAAAAACATT
This sequence comes from Sequoia sempervirens, assembly GCA_007258455.2. Lineage (NCBI taxonomy): Eukaryota > Viridiplantae > Streptophyta > Pinopsida > Cupressales > Cupressaceae > Sequoia > Sequoia sempervirens. The sequence continues at coordinate 22,545 of VDFB02133563.1, read as the reverse complement.
TCCATGCACTCCTTTTTATAACGTCACACAACATTATGCTGGTGCAAGCAAATAGACACTAAACTCAACAAGTGTCGCAATCCCAAGAAACACAATCTTGAGATAGAACATTGAAAACCATACTTGTGGTACACCTCAACACATGAAACTTGAAATGAGAGAAGATAAAGACAATTTGAACATTTCCTTCAAACTCCAAGACCACAAAATCCGTAGCAAAGAAATGCAAAGCATTTCTCTAAACCTTCCTGATTGTAACACAAAATTCACTCTGATAGCTCTCAAAATTTTTGTCGTAACTGCTATGTTCTAAAAATAGGAACACACATACTTTACACTTACCTTTCTCAAACATCCAACTTGCAAGACCAAATTTTTTACATCAAAATACAATGAATACAATATTCACAACAACATTCATCTATTCATGTGCAACAACAAGTTAATTCCACCCATGAAAAGCTCATGATACCCATCATCATACTCAACATTTTTGATCAACACACTGATTGTAGCACATACAAACAAACACATATTACCACTATGTATATCTTGATGACAACACTTGCAACAATCTCCATTCTATTAGCATCAATTACAATACTTGCAACAATCTTGCAACAATATTTTTCAAGCTTAAGGAATTTAAGGCACTTGTGGAGAAGCAAAAAATTAGAAAAATAAAGGTATTGAGATCTAATATTTATGGTGAATATTGTTTTAAGGAATTTTATGATTTTTGTAAGCATAAAAATATTTTTTGGTAGAAGACTACCCATACATACCATAATAGAGTGGGGTTGCAAATATGATGAATTGAAACTTAATAGGAAGGGACATAAGTATGCTTAATAGTATAGATTAATTCTTTTGGGAAGAGGTTGTGACTATTGCTTGTTAGTTGGTAAATTGATCTCCCTATTTAATCCTTGTTGATAAAACTCAATATGAAGTTTGGACAAGTAAGAATCTTTTTGTTTCACATTTAAGGTTACTTGGTTGTGAGGATTTCATTTATGTGCCTAAAGAAAAATATCTACATTTCATCTAAAAGCACAAAAAACATTGTTGTTGATTATGGTGAGAATGTAAAAGGTTATAAAATTTTCTATCTAGTGACCTAGAAAATAGTTTATTCTATAGATGTGGTTTTTAAGGACTTTAGAGAATTTTCAAGCCCTTTTCATGTATGTATATGTGTATATATATGTATATGGATGTATATATGTATATATGTATATAGATACATACACACACACACACGCATATATATATACATATATACATATACATACATACAAACATACATACATACATACATACATACATACATACATACATACATATATATATATATATATATATACATACATACATACATACATACATACACACACACACACATATATATATGTCTGTGTGTGTAAGGGGAATATGGATCAACTGATTTAGTAACAATGAAATGAATTCAAATCAATTCAAGACCCACTTACCCATGAAATTTAATTGCAAAGCTTATTAATCCAAACAAGCGAGGTTAGCATAAACAAATGAGTTCTCGGTTGGTATGGTGATCTAGGAGTGTCCTTGATCGATTACTCTAGTGAAGGGTAGGGCCACTTCCAATAGGAAGGTGTGTGAGGGACCACACGTCTATGGTTGGAGGTAAAGCACTCAAGTGATTCTCTCTCTCTTACAATTGAGATGTTGAATACTTGGTTTATTAGAGACAAATACCATTAATTTCACTTAACATTGTATTATTATTGATACATTATAATTCATTTTTATACTACGACGTTGATTGTATTATGTTATTGAAACTATAAATTGAACAATTTTCATTCTTGAAATGTTTAATATGGGAGTCTTTATTGAAATTGAAAAGTGTTCCCTTATGTATCTTCTATTCATGAGTTTATAAAGATTGTTCAAAGAAATTACCTTATGAAGAAATATGGGTTAATGATTAAAGGAATCCATTTAATCTTCCATATTCTTGTAGTTTAAAGAATGAAACTATGCATTTTATGTCAAAAAAAATTATAATGTTTTTTATTTAATGAAATAGTTGGGTTCATTATAGCATCAAAATTCTAGGGCATACTACATGTTGCCTTTAATCTTTGTTCCATGATGTTGAATCAATCTATTTAAGGTTTAACAATGGATATTATTATTTTTCAGTAAACTCGCCAGAGTGTTTCTAAACACTATCAATCAAATAATATAGATCAAAACATCAAGGAAAACTAATAAGTAAATATCAAAATTTAGTAGAGTTCAAAATATGCACACCAAAAATTAGATCTATGTGTTAGGTTCAAATTCATAGATCTAGTCAAGTGCATGGAAGTGGGGGACAAATTCATGACTATTGAGATGTTAATAAAATATATATGTACCATGTAAAAAATGCACAATCCATAATGTATACAAGCTATAATGCATAAGTTTTATTACTTGGCTTAGATTTAAATTTTTTATCACAATCCATAATGTATACAAGCTATAATGTATTCAAATTTTTTTATGATCTTTCCCATTTAAGCTTGAACTTTCAAGCCTAAGGGTTGCACATCAAGTTTGACTCCTAAATTCATGTTTTCATTATAAAAAATGGATTCAAATTTTAACTTCATCAAGTTTACATATTTTGTAATAAATTTTTATGAAGCCTCAACTAAAATAATGAGCTACTTGTTAGCTTTCCAACCATTTTTTAAAATATTGAGTACGTTAAGGTTTTTATTTTTATTTTCTTTAAAGAGTGTCTAGAGTTCTTCTAATACATATGAATTGATTTTTATGTATAAATTTTAATCCACTTATCCATAATGTATACAAGCTATAATGTATTCAAATTTTTTATGATCTTTCCCATTTAAGCTTGAACTTTCAAGCCTAAGGGTTGGACATCAAGTTTGACTCCTAAATTCATGTTTTCATTATAAAAAATGGATTCAAATTTTAACTTCATCAAGTTTACATATTTTGTAATAAATTTTTATGAAGCCTCAACTAAAATAATGAGCTACTTGTTAGCTTTCCAACCATTTTTTAAAATATTGAGTACGTTAAGGTTTTTATTGCTATTGTCTTTAAAGAGTGTCTAGAGTTCTTCTAATACATATGAATTGATTTTTATGTATAAATTTTAATCCACTTATCTTTAATTTTAAAAAAAAATTATATAAAGATCATTTTACATCTTATTTTATATACAATTAAAAAAAAGCAGATTGTTGATTTTTTTGTACAAGTTATGTGATGTGCACACTTAGTGATGCAATTTTTGAGATGGATTTACTTTGAAAAAACATAAAAATTATTCAATAAAAATAAAAATGCAACTTAAAAAATATTTAATAATCAATCTTGACTATATTTCTACCAGTTAATTTATTAAAATACCTAATGCAACAAAAAAATCAGGGGTGGTCACTGCAAACTATGTTAAATTTTGGTGATAAAATAAAACCACTTGTGTGCGTGCTTAGCGTTTTGTTCCATTAATATTTAATATTTTTAAAAATATTTAGTAGATTAGAAACTAAATTCAAAGTACTACAATTTTTATTCTTATCATATATTCAAAATTTGAGTGCACACATCTCAAACTACTTATCCAAATTCAAATTCAGTTGATTTCAACAAAAAATGACCACTTTTGATCCCCTTTTATCCCCCATTTTCATGCACTTACCTAGCCATATAAATCATATATGCAATCAAAAAAGTGAACAAAAAAGTATAACTAATAATTTTTCAAATTCCAAAATTTTGTTTACTTGATTTTTTTAATCCAAATAAATAATCTTTAAACATATATCACAACATATTTATATTAGATTCCTAAATAAATATTCAAATCATTTAATTAGAATTGTGCAAATAAATTGTGAGTATGAGAGAAGGTGTGCAAATACAGAGCAGAGCAGATACTTGTAATTTTAGTTGATTAGAGTATGTGTTATGAGCTTCAAAGGAATTGAATCCAACATAAGTTAGATGCATTTCTTTCAGTTCATATTTTGGATGTGAAGTCACCTCTTGTATCTTTCTTTTCTTTATGAACAATGAGTTCACCTGGATAGTGAGTCCACCTGGCAGTGAGTCTTTCTATAATATCTTATAACTGGTTATAACATATTGTGAGCTAATCCTCATTGTGGTTTTTCTCTTTTTGGGTTTTCCAAGTAAAAATATTTGTGTTCATGTGTTGTGTGTGTTATGGATTGTTTATACTTTCATTCCTTATGGTTGTTAAGTATACTTTGGAAATTGGATGGTTGATAATTGGATGGTTTGATAGAATACTAATACACCCCCTCTCAATATTTCATGTGTTCAACATACAAGTTGTTCATTTTCCCTTTGGGACCAAAGTCCTTTCTCCCTTTATATAACTTGAGGTTTATTGAGGCCTGTAATTCCTCAATGGAAGACTTGGCAGCCCTGATCGATGGACATTGATAATAGTTAAGGTTGATGGGGTACTTCACTTCTTCGGCCTTATGCTTGCTATAAAACTTTAAATTATCCTCCCTCATTTGCTTGGAGAATTCAATTAGAAGCAATTTATGACTACAATACCTTGGTAGTAAAGGCGAGGCTCCATCATATCCAAAAAAACATATGTATGTTGACTTGGGGTACTCAATAAACCAGTTTCCCCATTCTCCTACTAATGTCATTTCCTTCATACTCAATTGAAATCCCACATCACCTAAAAGTTGAGTAACCATTGCATAGAGAAAGGCATCATTTACCCTTTTAAAATGCTTTTCTGATGCCTTTAGTTCTAATTGGTCATAATATTCCTAGATATTATTCTCACCTTATCCTTCTTCTCTAATCCCCACAATATTCAAACCTAGAAAATTCCCCATTCTAGTTGCACAATATACCACATAGGAGGTCATATAAAATTCTTTAGTATCCTTTACCTTGGTGAGTTGATTATGCATGGCATCTGAAACTATTTTCCCCCAATGCAAATAAAATTCTCCTTTCAAAATAACCTCAATAAAATAGAACATCCAAGTTTTGTACATATGGGAGCTCTCCTTGCCCAGTGCCCTACTTAGCAATATAATGATGTCCCCTATTTTAGAATAAAAATAAGATCTTCTAAGCTTTGCAGGTATCTTAGTAATAGATTTCTTACCCGCCTTGAGCCATTTCTTATTCATATGCCTTTGATGAGTACTTACATCCTTCTCATACTATTAGACTACCTCAGCTTCTGTTATGATCTTCAAGTGAGGATATGTTGGTAAATCAAAGACCATCTTTATCATGGAAGGGGATAATTCAATTATCTCATTTCCCCATTTGTTAATGTGCTTGCGTTGTACATGGTTGTATACTTCTGCTACTACAAGAATGAACTCTAGACATTGAACAACAATAGGAAAGGAAGCAACATGGTCCAATCCTGAAGCTGCTATCTTCTTAGCCCTTGGACTGGCTTCATCTGAGAAGGTATCCTTCTTGAAAGTTTCTAAATCAATGTGTCCTAAAGTTGTGTTTGTAATCTTCATCAGCTGAGAGGTGAATTTGGAGATCACTGACACTCCCTAATACTTGTATTTCATTGTATATGGAGTCTAATCCACTTTTTTAAATTTTCCCTTTTGATATTTTTCTACCTCCTCGGCATCAAGTTGTTCATCTAAGTCAAAAATTTATGAAACCTAGAAAATAAACACAAGAAGATATATCAGAAACATCTGCAAGATATTCAAAACTTTGTTCATGGTATCTACTCACAAACACATTCTATCATAACTGCAAACCCTGAAAGGACCTTTACAAAATATACTAAAGTTCCTTTGTCTTTATCAAAAATTGGAACCGAGAAATCATACTTAGTTAGAGTTGTTTGATAAATTGTTTGTATTAGTACACAACACTAGTTCTTGATTGGCATGGCGATCTAGGAGTGTCCTTGATCTGCTACTCTAGTGAAGGGTGCGGCCACTTCCAATAGGAAGGTGTGTGAGGGACCACACGTTTGTGGTTGGAGACAAAGCACTCAAGTGATGCTCTCTCTCTTGCAATTGAGATTTTGAATACTTCATTTATTAGAGACAAATACCATTGATTTCACTTGACATTGTATTATTATTGATACATAATAATTCACGTCTATACAATGACATTTACTAAGACGTTGATTGTATTATGTTATTGAAACTATGAATTGAACAATTGTCATTCTTGAAATGTTTAATATGGAAATCTTTATTGAAATTGAAAAGTGTTCCCTTATGTATCTTCCATTCATGAGTTTATAAAGATTGTTCAATGAAATTATCTTATGAAGAAATATGGGTTAATGATTAAATGGATCCATTTAATCTTCTATACTCTTGTAGTTTAAAGAATGAAACTGGTCATTTTAGTCAAAAAAAATTATGGTGTTTTTCATTTAATGGAATAGTCGAGTTCATTATTGCATCAAAATTCTAGGGCATATTACATGCCTTTAATCTTTAAGGTTTAGCCAATGGATATTATTTTTTCTAGTAAACTCCCTAGGAGTGTTTCTAAACAACATTAATCAAATAATACAGATCAAAACATCAAGAAAAATTAATAGGTAAATATCAAAATTTAGTAGAGTTCAAAATATGCACACCAAAAATTAGATCTATGTGTTAAGTTCAAATTCATAGATCTAGGAAAGTGCATGGAAATGGGGGACAAATTCATGACTATTGAGATTTTAATAAAATATATATGTACTATGCAAAAAAAGTACAATCCATAATGCATACAAGCTATAATTCATAGGTTTTATTCCTTGGATTAGATCTAACTCATTATATATATACATTTCTAACACCTTGAATTCATTTTTTATGATCATGTCCATTTAAGCTTGAACTTTCAAGCCTAAGGGTTGGACATCTAGTTTGGCTCCTAAATTCATGTTTTCATTGTAAACAGTGGATTCAAATTTTAACTTCATCAAATTTACATATTTTGTAATAAAATTTTATGAAGCCTCAACTAAAATAATGAGCTACTTGTTAGTTTTCCAGCCAAATATTTTTTTGATATTGATTACATTAAGGTTTTTATTTTTATTTTTTAAAAAGTGTCTATAGTTCTTCTAATACATATGAATTGATTTCAACAAAAAAATGACCACTTTCGATCCCCTTTTATCTCCCATTTTCATGCACTTACCTAGCCACATAAATCATTTATACAATTATAATAGTGAAAAAAATAAAATAACTAATAATTTTTTGAAATTTCAAAATTTTGTTTAATTGATTATTTAATCCAAATAAATCATCTTTAAACATATCACAACATATTTATATTAGATTCTAACTAAATATTCAACTTATTTAATTTAAATCTCTTTATTATATAATTTTTACCACTTATTCACATAAATTATATTCATCATAAGGCATGTCTTATGTACATATATTTTATTTCCTTACATTTATCACTTGTCTTGTGAAAACATCATATTAACTTGCTTGAGTGAATTTAAAGTTGTTACTATAATTATTTCAATGTCTTATCTTTCCTTAATTATTATTTTTTAATATGAATAAACATATATATGTTTATTCATATTAAAGAAAATACTTGATTATAATATTGATTAATAAACACTTTTTCAAAAACACTACTAGTTTCTAAGGAAGCTTTACTCCTTCACAATTGGATGGACTTTCTTGATTGAACAAACATTGAATAAGGTGCAACAAAACCCAAATTATTTTATTTATTTATTTCTTGATTGGGTACGTCCATGAACATGATGTGATGGGCACACCATATCATAGGAAACATGAAAAGTGGTTTATGCTCTATTTTACTCATTAAGTATCTTGTTGAAATTGGGAAGAGTGCACTATAATCTTTTCTAAAATCCAAGTAATATTCTTATATTTCTTGACTACCAATGTTGGTTGAAATTTGGATTTGAATAAAATATACATTTGTCTTAATTCAATGATTGTAGCTTCTACAAGTGTGAAAGCTATGATAATCTTGTATAAACTAAATTCAAATTTCAATTAATGTGTGGCCGGTCAATTAGGCTTTTTAAAGCATAATCTTAGTTTATTAACACTTTCAACACTATTTTAGTTGTATTGAAGTGGATCCCAAGTTTGATTTCCTATTCTAATCCAATTGGTTTAATAAGGTGGAGAATTATAATAAGTCGAGGCAAATGAATGGGTGGGAACATGAGGAGTGTCAGAGGAAAGTAATATCTTATTGAGGGAATCATTTAACCACATCATACCCATTTTTAAAATGAGATAATACCCATTTAAAAAAGACTATAAAATACTTCATATCAATGATGTGCTTCTTGGGGTGTGTGGTAAAACATATAAAAATTTGTGGTATGTTAGACCAACCCTTTAAGTTACTCTAACAAAGATAGTCACCGACTTTACTTTAGTGAATATAGGAAGTGTGACAACCAAGCTTATATTATTTTGCACCATATATGGCAGGGGATGCGTGCCAGAACCAAAGCTCCCTAGAGATGTCAGATGGTGTGCTAAAGGCATCTTTCTTAAATATATTCAACCCTATTACAATGCAAAGATTTTATTACAACTACTCTCCATCACAATATTTTTATGGCACGAGTTTGATTTTCTTGTTTTTTATGTTCACCAGAGTTGAGAAAAGGAAACATAGAGATCAAGTTAACAATGGATTTGAAACTTATGATATAATATATGTAAATGATGTGAGGGATTTGAAAAGTGTTTAGTAAATTTGAGTTTAATTTTTGATGAGATATGTTTATATTTTTTTTGAATATGATTGTGTGAATTTTTTTATCGATATTTTGAATCAAGTTTCTTGATCTATGTCAATGGGCTTTTAGTCTGCTGGTGAAGTTCAAAGATTTTGAATGAGTCCACCAAGGATCAAATCTTGTGAAGTGCAAGGTCCCAACATCATAAGAGATGAGGTCAAGATCGTGCCCCGGGCGAATTTGGCGGAATGGATACCCCTCAGTCCTTGACTCTTAGCTGAGGAGGTTCATCATATGGCTCGTGCTTCTGTATTGGGTTGCAAAACGAATCTGGGCTTGATATAAAACCCTCCATCAAAATTAAAAAAAATAAAAATAAAAATTCTTGATCTATTATCAAGATGAGATAGATAGAGAAGAAAGAAATTGATGGGTTTGATTATGTGATTTTTTTATCATCAACGTTTTGGATCAAACTTCATGATCCATCATCAGGATGAGATAGCTATAGAAGAAAGAAATCAAATTTGATTTCTTTCTTCTATAGCTATCTCATCCTGATGATGGATCATGAAGTTTGATTTGAAATGTTGATGATAAAAAAAATCCATACAATCAAATCGAGGAGTTTGTATAAGTTATTATTATGGACTATGAAACTTCATGTTTTTAATTAAATACACCATGTTTAAATGGTTAGAATGCGATTTAGTTTCAAGCTTAATGTTTATAGTTTTACTTTTTGTCATTTTGTTCTAATTATAAAGAGTTGTTTGTGAGTATTGTACAAATAACTTGGATTTCCTTTTGTCCAAGTTCATTGCCTTTGATGTATTTCTTGGTTGAAGTCTCATGTTTAACATCTTAGTCTTGTTTCAATGTTAAGTTGTTTAACTTAGTTCCCCATACACTTGAATTTTGGTATGAATACATGTGTCACCACTAGGGTGAAATTGTTAACATTATGGTTTGCAACTTACCTTATGCATTTAATCTCTATACATTAATCTACATTTTTTTTTTCTCAAACCATCAGATTGTGGTCACAACACATCAAACCTTGATGTATACACTTTTGTAATGATTTCTTATTAATTGATGATCACAAGTTTCTAGGTTCTTATGTACTTTCCTCATAACATAAAGGTGATGGAGAACTTGAATCCCATAACAAGTGGAATATTGAGTATTGTTAGGGAACATGTTGCAAACCTTAGTCTTATTGTCTTTTGATAATGTGTTGAGGAAAATCGGGGTCTAATAACAATGCAAAAAAATGGTTTCCTTAGTGTTTATATGTAAAAAATGTGCATCTTAACATACTCAAACATTGTAATAGTAACTATTAGAAAAAAGTAACAACTTTGACCATGAATTGCACAATTATTTACCATTTAAAAAATAAGGATTGTCATAGTTCTTTTTGAAGAACTAACAAGAATATTCACTATTTTTTAATCCTAGGACTGGAATTCCCCCATCAAGTTTAAGCACCATGTTTTATTCATTATATAGTGTAGATGTACTAAAGGTTATCTTAGATGATCTTGCATCCATCTCAAAAGGAGGTATTGGTTGTGATCACGAGGTTGGTGTTGGAGGTGATAGCTTTGATGTGCTTGGAAAGCTCTTCTTGTATGGACTCAAACTTGTTGATCTAATTTTATACCGCTTGTAGTTACTAGATAGGCTATTGGTTGGATTAGAGAGTACTCTATAGAAGTTTGGACAAAATTTTCATGAAAAATTGTGTTCGTTTTGTAAGGGTTAAAATTGCATAACTTGCACTTCCCCTCCATTTTAAAATCACTTTTACTAGGTTTTTTGAATACAATGTCTAATGTACAAATGAAATGTTTCTACATAAAATTTGGTAATTAACTTGAATATAACCTTATCCTACCTTAACATATCCCCAAGGATCTATCCTAATCTTTATTTTATCCATTCATTATTATGGATCAAATTTGTGATGTAGGATTAACCTTGGGTTAAAACCACAACACATAAATGACCCCCTATTCTAAAATTTAAATTTTATCTCAAGCTCAACCCAACCCCCTTCCAACTAACCATTATTTACTAAATTAAGTGTGACATTATTAATGTTCAGCTCTAGGGTATTAGATAAACCAATAAACCCTAATTCACTACGATCATCTATATTTTGGGTGAAATATCATTAAGGAATAATATTACAACATCAAAGTCCACACGTTGTATTAGCATGCCATCAATATTGACTAGAAAAATTGCATGATGACTTGGTGTATCTTCAATTCTATCAAAACCATTAATTTATCTTGATGAACTTGACTATGAAACATAGCAATCTCCCAAAGGTGTTCATCAACAGTTAAAATTTTAGACACAAGTTCAAAAACTCAAGATAAACAACAAAAACCTATATGATCGCATTCACATATACATAGATATCAAGAATATAAATAAGACGTCACTCAAAACTCTATTATAGAGATGTTATCATTTATGGATGAATTTTTAGCTTTAGCCAAAATACTCATAAATCCTCCGTATCAACACAAAACTACTTTTACAATTCCATAAAATATATTTTACTATGTTGCCATATTTTTTTAGAGTAAAAAATGTTGGCGCTACTTATGAGAGGTGTAGGACACTGATTAGGATAACTTTTCAGTTGTCTCAGCGGAAAGTTAGTTATTCAAATAGTCATAAGAGGTGTAATATTATAATAATATTAAGGCGAGAAGCTTTCACCTTGGGAAACAAATCATAATCAAACCAAATCATTTTTGCTCGCCGATCGAGCAATTTTTAATTGGGTTTTGCGCTGTAAATTGCCCGTGATGCGGTTGATAATTAAAGCAAATCATATACTGCATTGAAATCCGTAGAAAAGCATAAAAAAATGGAGAAGGGGAAGTATTTTAAGGCAATGAGGTAAGAGGAAGGTTGGATTTACATTGGCATTAAAATTGTTTGATATGTGGGTACATTTATCTAATACAATTGGGCCCCAAGGTGTCGGTTATAAGAGATAGAAAAAGGAAATGTAAGAGTTAATGTTGGTTGTTTTGTGGGCCATGGGTGGTTTAATGTAAGGTCTTGGCTTGGTTTAAACTTCACTATTGTGGGGTCACATATGGATGGAGGATTTCAATTCAGGAGAGCTATTTTAAAATGGGTTAGATATTTTGGTTGAAGTGTTTTAATATATAAGTTTTTGTAAGGATGCAAAGAGAGTATATATATAGAGTTGTGTGTAGATGTTCTAAATTAAGTAATTTATTAGTAGGAATATGTTTTTGTTTGACTTTATATTTTTGTAAATTTCAATTTGTGATTAGAAATAATATTTTGATTTTATTTAAAATATTTTTGTATTTGGAAGTAGTATTTCTTTTGTTAGGTTTGAGATTATCGATGTAATCTTGTTCTACTTTTCAAAGCTTAAAATTAGTTATGGTTTTGAGGTGACTTAGCTTCAACTAGTTGTAATTTGTCAACTTTGAAGGCAAAATCTTTGAAAATGTGCACCTAGAACATGTATAAAAGGATCACCCTAGGTCATTTCCATCATCAACAATAAACTATAATCGCTAACTACTAGTAATATCACCTAACATATCAAAGTCACTCATATATTTGTCATAATCCTATCATACATGAACCATTTTGATTGTATCAAATTTTATATAAGCAAGCGCTAAAATCCTAGTTCTTGCACTTGGTCACTTTGTCATCTATTGCACTTTGTTCAAGTTTGAAGTTCTCATCACGTCATAATTGCATTATAGTCAGTTGCATTTGTTGCTTACATGTCTTCCACTTTTTATCAAAATAATCAAATCAATTAAAGGGGTTGGAGACCCTAGTGTTTATAGTTAAGATTTACATGTTCACAAAGTTAGGAAAAATATGTCTTTTTTAATTTTATTTTGACCTAATCCTTTTGTCAAATTGGTTTTTCAAAGTTACAAGTGCTTAAAAGGTCTAAGGATTTATTTTATTTTGATTTTTTTAAAGTCAATAATTTTTAATGCTTCAAAGTGCAAAAATCTTTTAGTTCTTGAATCATTTTAACTATGTAATTGCGAGTTGTGATTTCCTATAGCCTATAAGAGGAAAATGTAAACCCCTATGATTTCTTGAAGTTGGTAGGTAAGCATTAATGGTGCACGTGTGAACCCTTTTAAGACTCTAAATTGATTCATTTTCCTCACCATTTCACATTATTGACGCTCTAGCTACCCATAAGTTGCTCTAATTTTTTTGGCATTTCAAATTCTCTATAAAATCTCTATTACTTAGTGACATTTCACTACAATTACTAGGTTTTCCTAAATTTTCACTTGTATTTATTTTCAAAGAATCTTAGGGCTTTGTAATTCATAGCCTTTAGCTTGGATTTGTTAGTGTGAAAATATTTACTTACTAAACTAGTAAACTTTTAGCTTATCTAGGAGAGTCTTATTCATACCTCTCTTAAGCTCACTCAGGAGACATCTCACTTTTTGTCTCACCTTATGTTTGTTGGGAAAATGTGTCTCAACCTTACAATTAGTACTATTCATAGATCTAACAGTTGATATTTTATTATCTTGACTTGCCCTAGAAGGAAACCCTATTTTATGAGGGCATTGCATTATGAATATGTGTTGTGATGTATTCAAGGAGTCTGATAGGGGTTGTGTTGCCTTTGGATCTCTGGTTGGTGATACTCTTGTGAGAAGCTTGCTCTACAAGTATATTGTAATCTTTGTGATTTTTGAATAATATATTGGGCGACTTTTGCAGTGTGGGGTTTTTCTCCTGAAAGGGTTTTCCCCATGTAAATCATTATGTTGTGGTATACACAATATTTGTGTTTATTTATGTTTAAGTTTATGTAACTGAAAAGATCTATAAATGTTTTGTATTATTCTCCTCTCAAGATGAGTGTAGGAAGTTGTTATGCTCCCTTAGCTTCTTTATAATGTTGACTCATCAAGTGTCCCAACCTTCTCCATAGAGTTTTATATGTGTTTTATTCTTGGAGGGATAGTTAGAGTTTCATTCTCACCTCCTCTTCCTTGCTTTTATATGCAAGGCTCTTTTGTACATTTTATATGTTTTTGATGCAAGTGGTATTTTTCTTTATTTTTCATATTCTTGTTTGTGGAAGTGTTTTTGATATTTCAAGTGATCTTGGCTACTACAACATCATATTGAAGCCTCCTTGTAAATCCCTTCCCAAATTGGCTTGAATTTGTTAGGGTCATGGGTATCAACTTTCAAATGATATGGCTTGGAGCAAAACAAACACTGTTATTATGCTCAAAAGGGATTGAGAAAAAAAATTCATATATAACATTTGAGTTTTTGGTGACAAGAAAATATGGTGTTTTTTGAGGATTCATCCATGGAGGTTGTATAAAAATTTATACTTTGCACACAAATTCATAAAGTCATAAGGGTATAGTGTAGTTTTTAAGCTTAAATTTAATGATATCGTACTATATATATCCTTTATTAGTTTTCCACCTTCACCTCTATGCAGGTGTATGAACTTACATTTTTTAATTATTTTTCCTATTTTTTATGTAGGGTATAACCTACATAGGTGTGACATTAGCCTATATAGGTTTGATGCTTGTAGGGCCTACCACTAGTGATAGAAGATTCGCCAAAATATTTAAGTGGAAAAACACCTATGCTTGAAAATGGTGGGTTCACATTTTTCTGATGGCAATTTTCAAATTTTTGGGTGGTTTCACAACCAATGAAAAGTAGTTTTGGAATATACGTGTGCCAAAGAATATTCCATGGAAATATTTGAATATTTTGTTGCTAACATAAACATACCATCGGTTTGACATCAGCATGAAATCATCCTTTCTCTTCTCAGTACAAAACCTTCATCATTAGCTAGTTTTTTTTGCTCAACTTTAGTAGCCTCATTCTCATCCATATAAACACCCTTTTGGGTGATTTTTTTTTTATAGTTTTTTTATATTTTTTCATCCTCTATCTAGTGATGTAATTTACTTTTTAGCATGATGTATGGTATTTTCTTAAATCATTGATTCTTAGAGGTTTCCTTACACAATTCCCATTTTTGTAACTTTAAAGGGCTTGTTTGGGCATGCACAAACTCTTTTTTAGGTCCCATTTTTTTGAACTTGCCTATTTTTTAGTGCTACATAGTGTAGTCAATTTTTCTTGACTATATTTTAAAAGTAATTTCAAAGTATACCTCTTTTTAGGATTTATACATCAAATCCACTTTGTGGAAACTATAAATGCACTAATATAAAGTGCCAAACGACTATAAAATTGTTGGGAGGATTCACAATTTGAATAATGAGGTTTTCTCTTTGATATTTTATCATTTTTTGAGGCTCTTTGTTCACCTCATGATATTAACTCATTTCATTTTTTTTTGAACATTTCTAAGAATTCCAAGAACATATGTCTATAAATGCACACATGTAAAGTGCCAAAAACTAATTTTGTGTTCCTTATGGGGTAATTTTGCACATTTACTATGCCTCCTTTTATACGTGCACTAAGTTAAAAAGTGTCATGGGGGGTTGTGTAGTGCCTTAATTTTGGTCATCACATCTTTTTCAAGTGAGTTTCCCTCCATGAAAATAAAAAATCCTAGTGACTATCAACTCATGTGTGTGTGCCTTGGTTTTTGCACACTCTTTTCAATGTTCTATGTACATTATATTGGACTTGATGCTACATACTACATTCCTTTGAACATTTTTGTGCCACATTTCAATTGATCTACCTACACCTTGTTGGATGTTGTGATTGTGTTGCTGATATGTGGTTGTCATTGATGTCAACACTATTAGCATTATTGTATTGAAGGTTGTATATGTCGAGGATATTGAGAAAATTGTTAAAGGAAGAGTTGCAAGTTGCTAGTGGAACAATGAAGGTCATGAAGGTGTCTTGTTTTGTACATTAAAGATCAGTTGTTGTGGAATAAAGGGTTTAGTGCTGAGACTATCTAGGTCATCTACCAAAAGTTTCAGAGGTCTGCGTGAAGATTTGATCGTGCTATGAACAGTTGTGTTATGACAGTATTTATGTGGGTTCTGTCAGTGTTCTTGATTGAAGTTTATGTGATTCTGGTAATTTCTATTGCTGGGGATATTTCTCTATTAGTTCTTGTTGTTTGTGGATGCTTCTAGATCATTCTCTATTCTTGTTGTGCGTCCGCGTTGATCGGTGTGCTCATGGTCGAAGATTTTTCTTGGTATGTTCTGGTTTTCATGTTCTTAGCCGACATGATGGTTGTAACGAGTTGTGGATCCTTGAATATTTAAATTTGAATGTTTGGCATGCTCGAGGATATTGTTTTGGGTTGCATCATGATATTAGCCGATGATGTTTGATTCACATTGAAAATTTGTTAGTAAATTTGGGCTGACATTGTAAATATGTTTTATATTTTTGGCCGACTAAGTTGTTGATGTAATTCCATGTTGCGGATATATAAGAACGATTGTTTGAGTGAAGTTAGTGTGTGCATAAGAGCGAATGTATTCTAGAAAAAGTGAAAGTGGAATATTGATCTATTCATTCGATTGCAGTGCAGAGTGAGAAGAAGTTTGAACGAAGTGTGAAGAAGGTTTTTTCTGCTTAATTGGAACTGTAATCGAGCTTGTGTAGAAGCTATTTTCTCAGTTCATACCTTGCAGATCTAATCTGTATTGTTGTGTATTATTGGGTAGTGAGCTCTAGGTAGTGTACCTGAATGCATGCGCATTCCCATTATTTTTCTTATAATTTTAACATGGTATAATATTATGGATTAACATCCACCGTGGTTTTTCCCCTAATAGGGTTTCCACGTAAAAAATCTTGGTGTTCTCTATGCTTTCGATGTGTTGATTGTTTATGGTTTATTGTTCATTCATCAGATATGAGATTAAGTTAAGTAAAGTTTGAAAAGTCTTAATATTCTATGACAACTGATTCACCCCCCCTCTCAGTTGTTTGTCCTTGATTTTCCAACAATTGGTATCAGAGCAGGTTCCTCTGAAGAATTTTAAAAGCTTGAGGTGATCTGAGATAGCATCATACAAGGACAGTCCTAGATTTGATGAAACAAACTACTCATTGTGGAAAACTAGGATGGAGTGTCATTTGAGGTGTATTGGTGAACCCTTCTGGAAGATTGCAAAAACCATATATGTTATTCCTCAGAATGGTCCTTCCACTACTAATAAGATTAAAGAGGCTGAGAAGAATGACAAGGCTATGTAAGCTTTGTTGAGTGCTCTAACAGATTCGAAAATGACAAATGTGATAGGTCTGAAGACAACTCATGAGATGTGGACGAAGCTAGAAACTTTGTATGAAGGAGATGTACATGTGAAGATGGCTAAGCTACAAAGTTTGAAAGGCAAGTATGAAAATTTGAAGATGGGTGGAGATGAAAATATTTCTTCTTTTATGCAAAGAGTAAATGAAATAGTGATGGGTATTAGATGTGCTGGTGTTACCCTGGATGAGGAAGAAATTGTAGCTAAAGTGCTCAGATCATTGCCTCCCTCCTACAAAGCAAAGGCTCATGCTATTAAAGAAACTAGATCATTGACGAATGTGACAAGGGATACACTGATTGGTAAACTTGTTTCCTTTGAGTTGAGTGAATTTCGTGAATCTGTTCCCAAGACTGAAATAGCATTCAAAGCTACTATATCTGGAAGAAGCAAGCAAAGATATGATCTAGGAGAGAGTTCTAGAAAGACATTCAAGTATGAGGAAGAAATGAAACATCTTGAAGATGAAGAAAGAGAAGTAGAAGAGTTGGAAGCATTGATTGTAAAGAAAGAAGGTAGAGGACAAGGTAACTATAAAGGGAAGTTGCCTATCAAATGTTTTTCTTGTAGTAAAATAGGTCATTTTGCATCAAGGTGTCCTGAAAGAGTTCCTAAGTCTAAGCCTTACAAACCTAGATTTCAAAAGAAATGTTATTTTGCTGAAGAAGGTGTGACTGATGAAGAAAATGATAAAGAAAATGGAAATGAAGATGATTGGGTTTTCATTGCTATCAAGGAAAATAGTTTAGTGGCTACTGAATTTGCTAAAGTTGAGAAAGCTCTTGCAGCTCGAATTGAAGAAAATGATGAGTGGGTCATTGATAGCGGATGCTCACATCATATGACTGGTGACAAAAGAAAATTTGCAAGTCTAGAGAAGTATGATGGTGGGGTTGTAATATTTGGAGATAACAATGCTTGTGTGATTCGTGGCAGAGGATCTATTTGTCTTGGTGGTAAGCATAAAACTGATGATGTTCTTTATGTTGAAGGCTTGAAGCACAACTTTTTGAGTGTTGGATAGATGGTGGAAAAGGGTTATGATCTCCAGTTCAAAGATGGGAGATGCAAGATATTTGGAAGCTTTGGAAATGTAATTGCTTTAGGTAAATAGACAAAAGGCAATATTTTTCACCTGAATGCTGCTAGTGAAAGTTGTTTAATTGCTCAAGTAGATGAAAGTTGGTTATGGCATAGAAGGTTGTGTCATGTGAATTTTGATAACATAGTCAAAGTAAGTTCCACTCAAGCAGTAAGAGATCTACCTAAGCTAGTGAAGCCTACTAACACAAATTGCAAGGAGTGTCAGATGGGAAAACATACTAGAGTTTCTTTTCAGAGCAAACAACATTCAAATGGGTTACTGGAGCTGGTACATACTGACCTATGTGGTCCTTCCAGCGTCAGAAGTCTCCATGGAGAAAGGTACTTTATGTTGCTTATTGATGATTATTCTAGGATGATATGGGTTGCTTTCTTAAGAGAAAAATGTGAAGCATTAGAGAAGTTCAAAAGTTTCAAAGCTATGGCAGAGAATGAGAAAGGTATGAAAATAAAATGCTTAAGGTCAGACAAAGGTGGTGAGTTCACCTCTAGGGAGTTTAATTCTTTTTGTGAAGAGCATGGAATCAGAAGACAGTTATCTGCTCCCTGAACCCCTCAACAGAATGGAGTTGCAAAGAGGAAGAACAAAACAATTCTGGATGCTGCCAGAACAATGATGATTGAAGGAAATGTGCCTCAAATCTAATGGAGTGAAGTTGTAAGCACTGCTGTGTACACTTTGAACCGGGTAAATGTCAACAGTAATTCTGGTAAGACTCCTTTTGAACTATGGTTTGGTTATAAGCCTATTGTTAAATTTTTCAAGATCTTTGGAAGCAAGTGTTACATCAATAGAGATGAGGATATAGGAAAGTTTGATGCAAGAAGTGATGAAGGAATATTTCTAGGTTACTCTACTAAAAGCAAGGCCTACCGGTGCTATAACAAAAGATTGAGAAAGATGGTTGAGAGTGCAAATGTCAGAGTTGATGAGGATTCTGCTAAATCATCCAGATACTGTGGATATGATTCAGATGACCAGGAAGACAACACAAACAAAGGAAAGAATGCTCAGACACATAATCAACTTCAAATTGTGCCATATGTTCTGATAAAACAACTTCAATTTGTTCTTGTAAATCAAGGTAGTCAAGAAGTAGAGACAAGTGAAAGTGCAGAAGAAAGAACAAAAGAACTAGAAGTTTGAGAGAATCCTAAAACTCTGAGGTATGTGAAGCTAAATCATTCTAAAAATAAAATTATAGGAGATAAGAATAAAGGTGTGCAAACTAGAAGAAAGATTGCAGAAGAGTATTGCTTGATTTCCAAGATTGAGCCTAAAGATGTCAATGAAGCTTACAATGATGAACACTGGATGGAAGCTATGAAGGAATAATAATGTAAATTGAAAATAATGATACATGGATACTTGTTCCCAGACCTAAAGATAAAAATTTGATTGGTACTAAACAGGTCTTTCGAAATAAGCTGAATGAACAAGGTGAAGTGGTCTGGAATAAAGCAAGACTGGTATGTAAAGGGTATTCACAAATGGAAGGTATTTATTTTGAAGAAACCTTTGCCCCTATTACCAGAATTGAAGCTGTAAGGTTATTTCTTGCTTATGTTGCATATAAGAATTATAAAGTCTATCAAATGGATGTGAAGTCAGCTTTTCTAAATGGCGAGCTAGAAGAAGTATATATTGAACAACCAGATGGATTTCAACTGACTGATAAGGAAGACATGGTTTTCCGACTGAAGAAAGCTCTATATGGACTCAAGCAAGCCCCCAGAATCTGGTATGCTAGACTGGATAAATATTTACTAAAGCTTGGATTGAATAAAGGTATTGTTGACAACAACTTGTATATCAAATTGGATCATGACAAAGAATTAATTATTGAGGTCTTTGTTGATGACATTATTTTTGGAGGAGATGATAATCTATGTATGAAGTTTGCTGATGAAATGAAGAGTGAGTTTGAAATGAGCATGATTGGAGAGATGAAGTTCTTTCTGGGATTGCAAGTTATTTAGTTAGACAAGGGGATCTTCATATCTTAGTCCAAAAATTTGAGAGAGTTGTTGAAGTTTGGCATGGAAGACTCAAATCCTGTTGGTACACCCATGCTAACCGGATGTAAGTTAACACAAAATGATGATTCTCCTAAGGCAAATCAAATAAGATATAGGTCAATGATTGGTGGATTTCTCTACTTAACTCAGACTAGACCAGTCATTATGAATGTTGTATGTATGGTTGCTAGATTTCAAGCTTATCCAAAAGAGTCTCATGTGACTGCTATAAAGAGAATCTTCAGGTATATGAAAGGAACAGTTGACTTTGGGCTTTGGTATCCTAAGGATGATGATCTCACTTTGAATGCATATACTTATGCGGATTGGGTAGGGATGACAGGAAGAGCACTAGTGGTGGTGCCTTCTTCCTAGGGAAGAAGCTAGTGTCTTGGTTGAGCAAAAAGCAAAATTCCATTTCTCTATCTACTGCTGAGGCAAAGTATATTGCTGTTGCAAATAACTGTACTCAAGTGATGTGGATGAAACAAATGCTAAAATATATCATAGTAGTATATGATGAACCTATTTCCATATACTGTGACAACTCAAGTGAAATTAACATATCAAAGAATCCAGTGCTACACTCTAAGACCAAGCATATATCAATCAAGTTTCACTTCTTGAGGGAAAAAGTGAGTGAGAAAGAAGTCAGACTGGAGTATGTGCCTACCAAAGAAAAAATTGTAGACATTTTCACCAAGCCGTTGTTGAAGGTTACTTTTGAGTATCTCAGAGAGATGCTAGGGGTAGTTACCCCTCCTGATATGAACTAGAGATGCATTTTCTTGCATCAATTTGTGTGCTTCATAGATATTTCCTGATCTGGATTGATGTTTCTATGGCTGCTACTCAGGGGGAACAGTCAGATGTGCAGATATGTGGTTCAAAGCTTGTATGTGGGAAGATAATGCTTATCTTTTCCATTGATGTCAAAGGGGGAGAAGAGTCATGTGAAAAATTGTTGCTTATCTAGAGTGAAGAGTCTTGTGGGGAGAAGATCATGTAGAAGAGGTTAAGGAAGAAGAGTTAGAATCTAAGGGGGAGTAAGTGTTGATTGAGAGTTGTGTTGATGGTGTTTTTCACATCATGTGTTGCCATCAATTCCAAAGGGGGAGATTGTTGGATGTTGTGGTTGTGTTGCTGCTATGTGGTTTTCATTGATGTCAACACTATTAGAATTATTGTATCGAAGGTTGTATATGTCGAGGATATTGAGAAAATTGTTAAAGGAAGAGTTGCAGGTTGCCAGTGGAATAGTGAAGGTCATGAAGGTGTCTTGTTTTGTACATTGAAAATTAGTTGTTTTGGACTAAAGGGTTTAGTGCTGAGATTATCTAGTTTATCTACCAAAAGTTGCAGAGGTCCGCGTGAAGATTTGATCATGCTATGAACAATTGTGTTCTGACAGTATTTTTGTGGGTTCTGCTAGTGTTCTTGATTGAAGTTTATGCGATTCTCATAATTTCTATTGCTGGGGATATTTCTATGTTAGTTATTGTTGTTTGTGGATGCTTCTAGATCATTCTCTATTCTTGTTGTACATCCGTGTTGATCGGTGTGCTCATGGTCAAAGATTTTTCTTGGTATGTTCGAGTTTTCATGTTCTTGGCCGACATGATGGTTGTAACAAGTTGCAGATCCTTGAAGATTTAAATTTGAATGTTTGGCATGCTCGAGGATATTGTTTTGGGTCGCATCATGATATTAGCCGATGGTGTTTGATCCACATTGAAAATTTGTTAGTAAATTTGGGCCGACATTGTAAATATGTTTTATATTTTTGGACGACTAAGTTGTTGATGCAATTCCATGTTGCAGATATATAAGGCGATTCTTTGGCCCGAAGTTGGTGTGTGCATAAGGCGAATGTAATGCCAAAAAGAGATGCAAGTGTCGCGAATATTGATCTATTATTAGATTGCAAAGTGGGGTGAGAGAAGTTTGGTGAAGTGTGAAGAAGGTTTTTACGTGTAAGCTGGGTGTAATCGAGGCTTGTGTGAAGCTATTTCCTTAGTTCATACCCTACGGATCTAATCTATATTGTTGTGTATTGCTGGGAAGTGAACCCTCTTATATTTGAGCAGTGAGCTCTAGGCAGTGTGCCTGAATGCATGTGCATTCCCATTATGTTTCTTATACTTTTAACGGGGTATAATATTGTGGACTAACATCCACCGTGGCTTTTCCCCTAACAGGGTTACCACATAAAAAAACTTGGTGTTCTCTCTGTGCTTCTAATGTGTTGATTGTTTATGGTTTATTTTTCATTCATCAGATCTGAGATTAACTTAAGTAAAGTTTGAAAAGTCTTAATATTTTGTGACAACTAATTCACCCCACCCTCTCAGTTGTCTG
>VDFB02133562.1:0-28899 GCA_007258455.2 Sequoia sempervirens | reverse complement strand
ATACTCAATCTATGATAAAGAAATGCTTGCCATTATGCATGCATTAGCCAAGTTCAGGCAGTACTTGGTGGGGAACAAATTCGTGGTTAAGATTGACCACAATAGCCTCAAGCATTTTATGCACCGGAAGGATCTAAATGAGAGGCAACAGAAATGGGTGAGTAAGCTTCAAGCTTACGACTTTGACATTGAATATGTCAAAGGGAAAAATAATGTCGTGGCCGATGCTCTCTCCAGAAGGCCTCATCTTAGCTCATTGTGTGAGCTTACTGCAGATTGGAGAGACATGTTGCTTGCTGATTATGCAAAAAATCAGTTTGCAACCAGCATTCTGGAAGGTACTTTCCATGATGAAAGGTACCAGGTGGTTGAGGGATTGATCCATTATAAGGGAAGAATCTTTCTGGTGGCTGATTCTAAGCTCAAGAAGAAGATTCTTTTGAATTTTCATGACATTCCAGTTGCTGGTCACCAAGGTTTTTTCAAGACCTATAGGCAGATCCGAGAAAGGTTTTCTTGGAAAGGTTTGAAGAGAGAGGTTCAACGCTACATTCAGGAGTGTCCTGTTTGTCAAGCGAATAAAAATGAGCATACATTACCAGCCGGTTTGCTGCAACCACTTCCAATTCCCAATCAAAAATGGGAAAGCATTTCGATGGATTTCATCACTGGGTTGCCCAAGGCCCAAGGGAAGGATTGTATTTACGTGGTAGTTGACAGATTAACCAAATTTGCTCATTTCTTTGCCATTACCAGCACTTTTTCTGCAGCCCAAGTTACAGATTTGTTCTTTCGAGAAGTGTTTAGGCTGCATGGGTTGCCAAAGAATATTGTAAGTGATAGGGACAGCAAGTTCCTAAGTACCTTTTGGCAGGAAGTTTTCAGAATGAGTGGTACTGTGCTCACTCCAAGCACGAGTTATCACCCCCAAACTGATGGGCAAACAGAAGTGGTGAACAAGTGGTTGGAAGGCTACTTGAGAAATTATGTGTCAGAACAGCAGAAAGCTTGGGTTAAGTGGCTGCATATAGGCGAGTACTGCTACAACTCTACTTTTCATATGTCAATCAAGATGTCTCCTTTCTTGGCACTTTATGGATATGAAGCACCCAGTTTTGCAGATTTGGTGTTTGGTGACAGCAAAGCACCTTTAGCCAAGGATTTGTTGCAGCATAGTCAAGACATAATGAGATCGTTGAAGGATAATTTGCAAATTGCACAAAATCAACAGAAGTTGTATGCTGATCAGAGGCGTGTTGAGCGTTCGTTTGAGGTTGGGGATATGGTCTATCTTCGTTTACAACCTTATAGACAGTCTACTCTCAAGAAGAGTGGAGCTGAGAAGCTCAAACCTCGCTTCTATGGGCCATTCAGGGTCATCAGAAAAGTTGGGGCAGTAGCTTATGAATTAGAGCTACCTACAGATAGCAGAGTGCATAACGTCTTCCACGTGTCTCACCTCAAGAAGGCACTTGGACACAATGTGATTGCTTCTTCACAGTTGCCACCGTTGGATGAAGAGGGACAGTTGGTTCTAGTTCCAGAGGAGATACTAGATGTCAGAGAACGTTCTTTGAGGAATAGAACTATCAAAGAATGTTTGGTGAAGTGGAAGAACCTGCCTATGGAGGATGCAACTTGGGAAAGTGATGAGATATTGCAGCATCCTAGTTTGCGATTGCTTGAGGACAAGCAATCTTGGGAGGGCGGATCGTGAATGTCCCTTCCCCAACCTCGATCATTCATGTGACCGGCTGGCCTTTTTCTGGAAACCCAAAGGCTAGTCGAAAGGTAAAATTAGGGTTTCCTATTTTTGAGGAGGTCATTGCTCAGAGATGGAGGATTCAATGGCGGATTATTTCTGGGTTTTCAGAGAGCTTCGCAGTGGTATGGTCATCTCAGCATTCAGAGCACTTTTTGGAATTTACTATTTTTAGTAAATTCTATTTTTGGCAGCTTTCCAGTTGAGTTCAGCTCGGTTGTCTTCCTGTTTCAGTTGGGTCAGATGTCTTGCTCAATTTTGGCTTCAGGGCACATTTAGAAGGATAAGTTAAGTCATTTAATTAAAAAGGTCACGTTTAAATGTTATATTTTAACGTTGACCCCTTGGCTTAGACTTAATGACTTAATGTTGTTTTTAAAAAGTGGGTCTTTAAGGGTGGCGCCCTCATTAAGAGATGATTTTAATTATTTCCTAAGTCAAAGCAAGGTTATGAGGGGCGCATGTTTCAAAGTTGATATTTAATTAAAATGTCAAATCTTAAGCCTTGAAGAGAAAGTACGCCTTCTTGAGGAGATTAGGGGTTTTGACCTAAAAACAGATTTTAGGGTTTCGTGAAGTCAAACGAAACTTATAAAAAGGAGTCTTGTGCATCATTTCTTCATCTTTGGTCGACTATACTGTTATGCTGCCGGATTGGCTCTGGGACTGCTTCGAGGAATGAAGGCCTCCTAGCTTGGGCATCACTTTGTGTTTGGAAGACAACATCTAGTGGTGAATCATTGTACTGTGAGTTGCATTTAGTTTGTGTTTTGTTCTCAGCTCATTGCATAGTTAGATTCGAATTGGCATTTAGTAGTTTCAGCCCTTTGCATTGTTTCTAGACAGCAGATTGCATGTTTCATTCATAAATCATAAAATACCAAAAATATCGTTCTGGGTATTAACCCATTGGCATTGTTAGACCTTGGCGCCCATATTCTCATATTTGCAGATTTTTTAGTGTTGTCTTTTATTTTATAGAGCAGATCGCCCTCTTTCCTTGAGCCGTACCTTTCAGCTGTGTCTTGAAATCTGTGCAAATTAAATGAAAGGTTTTCGATCTGTTTTCATGGTTTCATCTTAGGCGTCTCCTTTGTTAATGTCTTTTGCATTCGATTTCACGTTATTCCGAGGAGTTTTGTGAGGGTTATGAGCAATTGAGTGTTTTCTAAAGCTGCTAGTTATTCATGCAAAATACAGATTTGTAACAAAAACAGATTTAGAAGTTGATCTTTGAAGTTGTATTCTTGGCATTTCCTTTCATGATAAGAAGTTCTTTGTGATGTAATGCTGAGCTCTCAATATTCTAAGCTATTGGTAGACGAATGATTCTTATTCATGTAAACTGACAGTAGTACTGGCAGTCTCTTTCATTGTTGCTCAATTCTGATTTGTAATGCTTAATTTCATTAAAGTTGTTGTAATAGATCTATCTCCGCCCTATGGTAGCTACTTCCCATTCTGGGTGAGCAAGCACATTCTGGGTGTTGAGTAGTTTTCAGCTTTCAGCATTTCAATTCAAGCTTTGCTTTTTGTAATCACTCCGTCATATGGTCGCCCCTCACTCTGCATTGGATTGGGTAGCACATACTTGACGTTGAGTTCTTTCCTGCATTTAGAATAGAAGACCCTCTGACCAATGCTCGCCATCATCGGCGCCATTCTAGTTAGAGTTGCTTTCTTGCACGTTTTGGTTTTCTCCTCTAACCTTAACGGGTGCACTGCTTTGTAATCTGTTAATTGAAAAAACGAAAAAATTTGGCTCGGAATATTTCAGTCGGCCTTTGTTTTATAAACAAAATTATATTTTTTCTAGGTCAGCCCTAGAAAGGAGGTCGCCTAGCTTGGTATTTAAAGAGGATAGAGTCCTCTCATTTAATCAATCAATTCATTCATTCCAATTCACATCTTCTAGCAACAGTTTGCCTTCTAGCAGCAGATCAGATTTTAGAAGAAGTGATATCATCTAGTGCATTCAAGATTCAATACAAGGAGAAGTGTCATTTCTTATTGTATGAGACTCGGCCTATTCTAGGGCCTGATTTTGTATGTAGTTTATGGACTTATTCTTGTGATATATAAGAGAATATTTTTACTGGGTTTTTCTCCCTCAAGTAGGAGAGTTTTCCCAGGGTAATCACTGTGTTCATTGTTTCTTGTGTTGTATTTTCTGCTTGCTTACATTTCTGATCTGAAAACTAACATCTACATGGGTCCACATATATCAGTGTGAACTAACTCCAATGGTGACCTTGCTCTATATGAACGCCCTACTTGAAAACCTTTTCTTTGTTGTTTTACAAATATACAACTTTCACATGAACTAGTTGGTTGCATAATGTGTGGTAATCCTTTCACCATATTTTTCTTTTATAATAAGTTCAAACCATTAAAATGAAGGTGACCATACTTCAATTGCCAAAGTCATGTTTGATGTAAGTGTACAGAGTTGAAGTTAACTTCATCTGTTGCTTGGGTACAATGAATCTGGAGGGCGAATGTATCTAGTTCTTTGTCATCTCAACCCTTATAATTAACATGTCTCTTGGATTTCTATCCAGAATTTGTACATTCATCATTTTTGAAGTGAACTTTGTACCATTTTTATACTAATTGACTAACACTCAACAAATTATGTTTTAAACCAGGTATAAGTAAAATATCATGAATATGTCTCTTTTCACCATTCTTAGTCAAAATAGTAATAATACCTTTCCCAATTACAGATAAGTTAGTATCATTTCCCAATTTTACTTCTTATTTTATAAATTCTTCCAAACTAACAAATACATCTATGTAATTTTCCTTTTGTTTATCCACTTCAACTTGTTTGTTTCTACATTCATTATAAAATGGCCAAATTTCTTACAATAGTTACATTGAATGTGGTACTTCTCAAACCTTGATGATTTGAACTGATTTCTTTTGCGTCCTCTATTGCTGAAATTTTTCGTAGGTAAGATTGCATCTTTCTCCTTGATTTGGACACGTGTCCATTCCTCCTTGATTTGGACACATGTGTCAATTTCTCCTTGAAATTTATTGCAATAATAAGATGAATGTGAGATTTATCAAACCTTGGTGATTGTTGTTGAGATTGATTTCTTCCTTATCCTCTATTATTAAAACTTTGATTGGACTGATTGGTTCTTTCTCCTTGATTTGGAGTCGTACGTCCATCTTTGCCTCTTCCTCTTCCAAATTGTATCTGTGTCCTGAAAGCATTCTACAAAGAATAATTATTATTTTGATTCATCATGGTTTCATGGGAAAGAAAGGATTTCATCAATTCATCTATTAACAATTGTAATAGGTCTTTTGATTCTTCAATTGCAACTACTATTACATCAAATTTGTGAGGAAGGCTTTTAGGAACTGTTGATGTGATTTTTGTGACTGCACCAACCAGCAGAACAAAGTAATTCGAAGGCTACTCCATTCTCTCTTGATCAAAGAATTCCGTGCGCTAAGATTGCAAGATAGATCGCACGTTCAACTCCAAGGTTCCGAAATGCTTTGGGATACCCTCAGTAGGTTCGTTGTAAAATGTTGTTTTTCACGAGGGGACTGACACAATTGTTCAAAAGGTTTGTAGTTGACAATAAGTTAAAGATTTGAAGGGGATTTTCGTGTGAATGATTTAGCGTTGATGTATGACTTTTCCTAAAACTAACCAAAATTATGCGGAATTGAATGGCTGTAGAGATTAAAAAATTACGTCCTAGTCTAAATGCAAGAGGTATTGAGCTTGACTTCAATGAACTTCAACCGAACGTTGACTTGCCTCCTGTTGGACAACTTCGACAAGGTTGGTGCAATCTTCAAGGGAGCGAAAAGATGTTCAAATCATGATTCAACAATGCAAATACCATCAAAACGATGCATACATACACATGAATCTTGATCGAAGTTAAATCTAAAAGGTATTCCAGTTGACCACGCAGGACAAGCTTACCATCAATAAGCTTGTTAGTGGTATGGATTAATGAAGCTCACTTAAATCAAACACAACCACTCATAATTAACTACTTGCATGAAAATTACTCTAACTTTGAAGTCGAAGGGTGAAGAAACCTCACTAACTGCTCATAACAAAAGACAAATACACCAATCAATGAAACTCTTTCATTATAATAGTCTTCATAACAATTTCTTACAAAATTCTCAAAGGAAGAATTTTCCTTCTCCTTCAAACAATGCAATGAAACTATTCTAACTCTAACTATCTCTCTATGCTCTAGCAAAATGTCTACTCTCTAGTCTGATCAAATGTCTATCTAACTAGTGTACAAATGAGGGGACTCCCTTTTATATAGCTGGCCAATCCAATGGATGGTCCAAATCAAATTACAATGGAAGGCTCAGATCGAGCCACCTTAGCCCTAGACAAGATTCACCCTAAAAACCGCCAGAAGGTGGAGGAGTGGTGCAATTAATAAGTAAAAAAATAGCAGATTCCTCCTTGACCACTATGGGCATGTAATGTCCCTGTTTTTAGCACTGCACTTCTCAGTGATTGATGGCCTATCCCCAGGGTGCTGTCGGCTAGTCAAAGGCAGAATTAGGGTTTTCGACTGTTTGGCGGGTTCTCTTGAAGATTCAGGGTTTTGTTTGTTGGAGTTTGGGTGTTCGGATTCTGAATTCCTTCTGGGTTTTCAGAGAGCTTCGCAATGGTGGCGCATGCATTGCATTCCGAGCAACTTTCCGAATTTACTATTTTTAGTAAATTCTATTTTTGGCAGTGGTCCAGTCAGCACCAGCTCAGTCAACTTTCCTCTTCGGGCAGTTCATTGGGTAATTCTGAATTTTGGCGTAAGGGGTTCATTTTGGAGGAATAAGTATTTTAAAGACAATAATGTTTTATTTTATAAAATAACCCCTTGTCCTAGTATTATGACTTTAAGTTGTTTTAAAGAAGGGGACCTTGAGGTGTATTGTCTCATGAAAGAAATATTTTATATTTCTAAAGTCAAAAAATATTACTTGGAGAAAAGGACGCCTTTTTATGAAGGAAAAGATTTTAAAATAAAGAAATATTAACTTCATGAAAGGGGGCGCCCAAATTGGAGGGAAAAGAAGATAGTTACAAAATTGAAAATTAGGGTTTCTTTCTAGAAGCTTCCGGAGGGTCCTCTCAAAATTATAAAAGGAAGCTTTGGGCTCTTCATTTAGACATCTTATGACTTCTATATTGTTATGCTGCCGAAATGGTAACAGGATTGCTTCGAGGAATGAATGCCTCCTAGCTTGGGCTCGACTTCGTGCTTGAGAGATAGCACCTAGTAGAGAGGTTTGCTTGTTTTGAGTGTCATTTTGTAGTGAGGTTCGCATTGTAGCTTGACATTTTGCTTTGTAGTTCAGTTTATTGCATTTTATGTCATTTTCTGGAGTTGCTGATAACAGGGCTGAATCTGTAGTTTCACTCATAAATCAAAAAATACAAAAAGAGTTGTTCTGGGTATTGTCTCATTGGTTTTCTCTGTTGGAAGAGACCCTTCATGAATATTTGCAGATTTTAATATGAAGTTTCTGATTTTATAAAGCAAATTCGTCATTCCTTGAAAGCCCTACATTCTGGAGTGCTTTGGAATCCGTGCCATTAATTAATAGCCACTTTTAGCTGCCCTTTCTCATTACTAAACTAGGCGCCATCTTTTTGAGGGTCTATTGCATCAGATTTGAAGTCATTTGGGTCAGTTTTGAGTGAGTTGTGAGCATTTTAGTGGATTCTAGGGTTGCTGGTTATGCATTTCAAGTTGCTGTTCTGTCATATCAGATTTTGGAAAGTGCATTTTTGGTGAAGGTTTGGTGTTAGGAAGTCTTACTAAGCTTGGTGGAGGTCACATTTTCTATTGCAGCAATTGAAGAGCTTCTAATCCTTGTTCTTGCAGGCATTCTCTATATTATTGTAAGCTGAACAGTAGTACTGTCAGCATTTCTCTCAACCTTGCTTATCATGTTTGTAATTGCCCACTGAATAAGTGGAAGAGGCTGGCTTGCCGCCTATTTACTTTGATTTGCATTGTAATATCGTACATCTCCGCCCTATGGTAGCTCCATTCCCACTCCGGGTTTGAAAGCACATTCTGGGTGTTGAGTTTATTTGAAGTTGCATTTGTATTTCTTTCAATCTCCACCATATGGTCACCTCATTCCATTCTGGTTTGGGTAGCACATACTTGGTGTTGAGTTACTTTCAGTTGCAGTTCTGATTTTTTGTACTGACGATCCTCTTGCCATATGACAGCCTCTCTCATGTTGAGATTGAGTGCGCATTCTTGGCAAAGAGTTATATTGTAACTGCTGGTTTGATTTATCTAACCCTAACGGGTGTGTTGCATTACTGATTGTAATTCAAAAATCAAAAAAATTTGGTCCGGTATTTTACAGGGCAATTAATGCCCACTATCCTTCTAGAAGATTCTCGTCCATGACCCTATTTCCATTGCTCTTCTCTTTGACCGCATGAGCTACGAACCGGGCTAGCACTGAATCAACTTCCTGTTCTGAAATTGCCGGAGTAAGGTTGAGCTGATATTCTAGGATGGCGATTGTCTGCTCCTGCCTGTCACAAGATTTTCTCCAACTCTCAATAAACTCCTGTGTGCTCTGAATGATGGCTAAGAATGTAGAGATATTCTCAAAGTCCAGTTCAGCAAACATCCTCATCTCCGACAAGAAAGGCTGCAATTTCCCCTTCAATCCATCTACTTCTATCTCCTCGGGAGTTAACCTTCTAGAAAACAATGCCTCCAGTGTATTGAGGATGCCCTCGTGAATGTTTCTCATTGCTTTCCTGATCTTAGATGACTTTGCCATTGCCAAGTCGAAGAAGCCTTTACTCGTGAAAGCAGCGAATATCACCCCGGAAAGTCATATCTATCCCCAGCCTGGATCACCCCTTCATTAACTAAAGTTTGCATGGGTATGCGCATTAGGGCAGCGAGGCGAGGAATGGTCTTATCTTAGAATATATGTGTGTCATTCCAAGCCTGCTCGATGTTCTCAAAGCGCGAGAGGATACTGGAAGTGTGCTGAAAAGAGGAGACAAGGTCAATCATGAAAGTTTTAGCCTTAGCACAGACACCGCCTATCCACTTATCTCCTTCTTGAATAGCCTTCTTCATTTCTTCAAGTCTGCTGATCGACTCCCGTGGCAGCTCAGGTGGAAGTTCCACTGTTGGATTTTCCTGAGCACACGGCTGTGCTAGATGCCGCACATATCCAACCAGTGCCCTATGCTCCCTCTTCAATTTCTTATACTTCTCTTCCTTTCATACCGGCCTATCCCTCAGCGCCTAGAAGGAATTTTTAGCCTCCTCAATAACTTGTGCTCCGGAGGGATGCCCTAATTCAATTGTAGTGACTGTGTAATTCTCTGGCATCACGTCACCTAAGTCATATTCCTCCCTCGGAACGGCAACATGGAGAGTACGCGAACCAACCCCATCAGTTTCCATCCTAGAATATTTCCTGGCTCTCTTCCTTTTAGGTGTCCCACTTGTTCTATTCAAGAGCTCCTCCATTTCCACCGCCGGGTCGGTGTCATCTTCCTGATCTCTCCTTATCGCGCGTGAGAGCCAATTTGGAGCATTCCGCTGAGCACCATAGACAATAAGGGGCTGCTCCTCTGTTGCCTCAACTTCATGAACTTCTTCTTGAGCAACATTTGGTCAAGACTCATCTGTCTCCATATGTTGACTATCCGCCTCATGACCTCTAACCTCAGGTTCCATAATATCTTCCTCTTCAAAAGTTGCCTCAAGTGCACGATCAAAGCGAATGTCTGTCTTTGTTTCTTCTCCTTCTTCTAGTTGATCGGCACTCTCAGGAGCATTGGCACTCTGACTGTCCAGTTCCCTTGATAACGGCTGGTTAACTTCTCCAATCTCATGTTCTTCATTCACTCCAGCCCTCTCATCTGCAAACATCGAGACTTCATGTACGCTGGAGGATTGAGCCAACAATTGAGTAGGTGATGTCTCTTCTAATCTCTGAGGCTCAGGCTGAATTGGTTCTTCCTGCTGTTGCGGCTCTGCAGCTTGGGCAATTGTTTTCCTCTTCTTTGCTAACACTGGTGGCCTCTGATCGCCCATGAGATTGTACGAGAGGGCAATTGATCTTCTCTTCAGCCTGTGAACATGTCCATCCACCCAGCTCCTCGTGAAGGTCAAGACAGGCATAGACAAAGTGTAAGTCTGTAATCTCTGGCTCAGCCCAATCTGGTGGTGGGATTGGCGTGTTCTTTATCGATTCATAGTCCGGGTGCGTAAGTTTGGCATCTTCATCTACTTGATCCAGAACTTGGACCACCTCGCACTCTCTGATTAACTTTAGAGGCAATCTAGAGAACATTCTTCTTTTGATCTCAACTTCGTCTCCTGCATTTGCCCAAAAGTCTTGTAAATGGGCCTTGTGCCTATATTCTTCACCCTGTACAGTTCCAATCTTCCCCCAAGGATCAAAGTCTTGTCGGCTGGAGTGGAGATTGAGGCAATAAAATTGCAATTCATCCTCTGCTTCTCTGGCCGCTTGCAAAGAAGGGCACTCCTCGGTTGAATTTCCCATGACAATAGGAAACTACAAACCTCCTTTCTTCTTTTTTATAATTTTGTCATAGGCAATGAGTTGCCTAGACACTTCTAGCATCACCATTCTATTAGTGGGGTACCTTGGCAGTCGGAAGGTATAGGAATGGAACCCTGACAGCCTTATGTATGTGAACTTCGGGAATTGAACGAACCAAAACCTGTACTCCTCGATAAACTCTTGAGCCTCTTTGGATATTCTTTGCTGCAATCTTCCTTGAAGAGTCCTCGTGAGGTACATTGTGAAGGTGTCATTCACCCTCTTGAAGTGAGAGGTGCTCGTCAGATGCAATTGCCTACAAGCTTCATGAATCTTGAATTGATTAGAACCACACCCGATTGGCTCCTGGTATGCCAACCCCTTATATCTTGTCATTCGAGCCAACATGTAGATGACAAATGAGCTCATGTAGAATGTCTTCGTTCTCCTTAGATTCTTGAACTGCTCATTAATGTTATCACTGATCATCTGTGCCCAATCCACATATTCTTTTCCTTCAAGTACCACGCTGATATAGAAAAACATCCATGGCTCAAACGCATATGCATGTGGGCTGCCATTAACTCGGCTGAGCAACATGATCAAATCGCAATACTCTTGCTTCAGCTCCTCTGAAATAATTTGTTTTGGCAGCTTGGCGCCAGGAGGCTTTGGCTTCCTCATCCATGTCGTGTTAATCCTCTTAGCACACTTATCAAAAGATGTAGCATACATCTTATCAACTCTCTCCTTGGACTTGTACAACATTTTGTCCGTGGCCAAGATCCCGAATGCTTCACCAATTGCATCAGTTGTGAAATTTGTCAGTAGCTTGCCCTCTAGAGAAACAATCGTCAGGTGGTCTGAATTGTAGTAATTTGCACACTCCATAATAAGCTCTGGACACCGAATTACTAGCGGGAAACCGACTGCTGCATACAACCCGCTTCTCACAATGTTGTGCAAAACCACCGACGGAGGATTACCACCTTGCCCATATATTCTTCTCTTGAAGGCTTCAAGGTTGAAAGAATCGAGGTTGGTGTCAGTCAAATTTCCTAGCTTCGATACAAACTTGGACTCCAGAATAAAAGACTTCTTCAATTGTTTGATAATAGCCTGCCTGGAAGCATTTTCTCTGCCAGCTTCAACATTTCCAGCTCTGGCCCCAACCTTGCTCGTTCCAGCAACATCTCCTCTTCTACTTTCAGCCATCTGCAAAACAAAAAGCAAGCATTATAATTCTAACTTTTAAAAATAAATTTCCGTGAGATGGCTGGCAAGTGGAGTTGGCTTCAAAAAGAAAAATTTAAAACTTCAGCAGTAAAACTCCAACTCCAAACCTCGAGAAACACAACTCCGAGCTTCAGCAACTCGTAGCAATAATACTTTCAGCTCTTCGAAAAATCAACCTCAGCACTTCAAAAAATCAAATTCAACACTTCTACTTCAGATTTTACTTCTTCTCAGCACTCAACACTCCCAACTTTCAGCAATTCTAAATCTCAGCAACTCCAGCAGTTTCAACATTCAGCATTCAAAGAAATAATCCAACTTCAGCAACTCAGAAAAATAGTTTTCTCAACAATCTCACACTCACTTAGCAATTACTCACCAGCCTCAGCACAATTTTCAGCTTCGCAACCTTGTGAATAGAAATGAAAAACTTCGAAGTTTTTATAATTGAAAGCTGGTGCCTATTTTAGCAAATGCCATAAATTCACTTCGCCATGACTTAGAAATTTTCCAATTTTAGGAGAGAATATTCCTAGTAATCATGCAGTCGTCATAGCAATTTGCTATTAGTAGAGATTCTTTCAAATTTAAAATTTTCCCTCCTCGACTGCCAGTTATTTCCAGTTGACTAAAGTAATTTCGAGAAATTTATTAAAGTTCACTTCAGCAATAAAAAATCTCATCCTTTTTAAAATGGCGTACTTAGAATTTTAAATTTAATTTTAACACCATTTAACTTCACTTGAATAATTTTATTCATCTTGTTAGCGCCTTAGAAAAATCATCGCGAGCTCCAATATTTTAAATTGGCTAGGAAAAATTATTTTCTGTCCAAAATAAACTCCGAAATAAACTTTCGCCCATGATAAATATTTCCCGACTTTAAAAAAAATCTCATGTGTCCAAACGAAGGGGGTATTTGATTTTAAAACTTTGGAAAATAATTATTTTAACCAATTTAATTCCTCCAGCTTGAGAAAATTTAAAAAATATTTGCCTAGAGCAAATTTTTTTATTTACTTCCAAATGCCTTAGGAAAATTTTAAGTGCCTTCAATCTCACAAAATCTCCATTTGATTTTTCTATTATGCCAGGCACAATCAAGGGGTTGAACTCTTATTTTCCAACATTTAATATTTCTCCATCCCCCTTCTAACTAAGGCGCATATTGGAGGTTCACTTCTAGCTTACAACGTTTTAGCACATCTTGAGCTATCCTTTCTTCCAAGGGCGCAAATGACATAGTTAGCCTTCACTTTCTTCATATTTAGAAAATTTCCCATACTTCTCTCACCAAGGCGCATATGGAAGGTTATGCTCTTAGTTTCAACGCCTTTAAAATTTATCAATTCTTCTTCAAAGCTGGGCGCAAAGAAGGGGCTATGCTCTCAACCCAGTCGCATTTAGAGGGTTGCACTTTAAATTCCCATGCCTTAGAAAATTTTCTAAATCTCCACTCTTAGCTGGGCGCACATGACCCCTGGGGCTTCTAGTTTTGATAATTTAGAAAATTTTCTTTCCAACTTTATCTTCTTCCCAGGCGCACATAAGGTGGGCTTCTTTTATTTAAAACGCCTTAGATTATTTTCCAGACTTCTCATCCAAGATCATGGCGCATATGATGGTTTCAACTTTTAATTTGTAATACT
This sequence comes from Sequoia sempervirens, assembly GCA_007258455.2. Lineage (NCBI taxonomy): Eukaryota > Viridiplantae > Streptophyta > Pinopsida > Cupressales > Cupressaceae > Sequoia > Sequoia sempervirens. The sequence goes on along the minus strand of VDFB02133562.1, from coordinate 15,684 downwards.
TTCAATTATCCAGCTTCAGCCATGGCACAATTGGGACCTTGTGCTTTCATTTTGAACATTTAGAAAATATTCCCTACACCTTCACAAGCTTAGGCGTAAATGATGTGTGCTACTTCAAATTTAAATCACTTGGAAAAATCTCATTTCCCACCTCCTCTAGGCGCATTTGGAGGGGTCTCCTTCCATTTTCACACGCCTTAGAAAATTCAAGTCTTCTCACTAACCAAGGCACAAATAGGAGGGGCTACTTAAAGTTTGTCAACACTTAGCAAAGTTTTAATCTTCTTCTCCTCCAAAGTTCTTGGGCGCACATGAGTGCTGAAGCCTTGATTTTTAATGCCTTAGAAACATTTGCTACTTCATTCTTCAAGTGGGGCGCATTTCCACTTCTCAGCTTTCACTTTGAACACTTAGAAAGTTTTATCTTCTCCACTCTAGCTTGAGGCGCATATGGAGGCCTCTACTTTCACTTTGACTCTTAGAAAACTTTAAACACCTTTCCTTTGATGGGCACATTTACCATGGGGAGCTTCAAGTTTTATACACTAAAACTTTTAAATGATGCTCTTCACCAGTTCAGGCGCAAATGAGGGGCTCTGCTTCAAATTACACATGCCTTAGTAAAATTTTAATCACCCTCTTCCAAAGGCGCATATTCATGGGTAAGCTTTCAATTGGGGGTGCATTCTAAAGGTTGAGCTTTCAATTTGTACACCTTAGAAATTTTCAAGGCCTCTTTTCCTTGGGCGCAAATAGCCCCTTGTGCTTTCATTTTCAAGCACTTGGAAAATTTTCAATCACTTCCTCCCTCTCAAGGCGCATTTGGAGGGGTCTTCTTCCAACTTTGCAACACTTAGAAGATTTTCAGCCAACGTCAAGTTCAAGGGCGCATTTGAGGGGTCATGGTTCAAGTTTGAGCACTTAGAAACATTTTGTAGCTTCCTCCTTGCTAAGGGCGCATTTAAGCTCCTCTACTTTCAGTTTCAACACTTAGGATTTTTCTTCATAACATCTTCCCAAGCTTGGGCGCATTTGACCTTGGAGCTTCAAATTTCATGACTTGGAAAATTTCAAGGCCCACTCTTCTAGCAAAGGGCAAAATCATAGCTTGAGCTTTCAATTTTCAACACTTAGTCAAATCACAAGCCATTCTTCTCAACTTGGGGCGCATTTACCTAGGCAAGCTTCCATTTTTCATGCCTTAGCAAAATTTCCATCCATCTTCAGCTTCTTAAGGCGAATTCACTGGCTGGACTTGAAAATTTATCAAACTTAGTGAATTTCACATCCTTTGCCTAATTTGGGGTGACTCATTCATGCTAACCCTGGCTTGCCCTAACTTTCTATTTTTAGAAAGTTCTCCACATTTTGTGCTTTGAACTGATTTTTTTGACTTCGAAAGGCCTGATTTCTGCTTTGTTTTGAACCTCGGGATGTGGTTAAGCTATTGATGCCTGATATCTTGCCTACGCCTGCTATTTTTAGCAACTTACTAAAAATAGCAACTGCTCAGAATGAGTTCAAATTTTGCGTGTTGTTTTCCCGAGGAGTGTTGGTCGTGGCTGGATGCTGCATTTGCATGACTGTCGTGTTTTGCCCTTGAATTTAGGAAACCCTAATTCCTCTGTACCAGCCTGCTAAAAATAGTAAGTGTCTGATTTTCCATCCTCTGCAACTCCGTTTGACTTGAAATTCGTGCCATGGGGTCCTCATCACCTGCTTGACCTGTTCATACTGACGTTCCGCGCTGACCTGCTATTTCTGGCATGTTTCTAAAGTGACTTACTATGTATAGTAGCTGCCTGATTTCGAGACTTCCACAACTCTGTTCGACTTGAAATTTGAATGTCGTGATCCTCACCACTTGACTTATCCATTCACACTGGCGCCTGATGCCGATTTTCTATTTATAGCCTATTTCAGGAACGCCTTACTATAAATAGTAAGTGCTCCGTTTTCCTTCAAATTTTACCAGCGGACTCTTTGGAAGATGTTGATCATGATGGGATACTTCAGTTTTCGGAAATTCTGGCGTTTGACCCCTCATTTTGAGTCTCGAAGCTCGAAACCCTAATTCATCTTGCATGTGCCTTGAATGACCTCATTTTAACTCCGTTTCTGTTGCATGTCACTGTGTTCATGATTCTGAAGTGCTGCCGCACAGGGCAGCTACTGAAGTGTACCTGCTAAAAATAGTAAATAGCTGAAAAGTGACCAACCAATTGTCAGATGATTTTGCATGTCACACTACTCGAGAGATCTTGAAAAACCCAGAAAAACCCAAAAAAATCATCAACATGCAAGCGCTGGCTAAAAATAGTAAGTTCCCGAAAAGTGACTAACTCTGCTTGCATGTTACACTATTGCGGAGCTCTCAGAAAACCCAGAAAAATTATGCTGACATGTGCTTAGAAAACTTACATGCAAACCCTAATATCTGCCTCTGAAGGCTGAAAACTAAAAGCCATCGTCTCACTTTGCATGTTATATCGCCGCATAGGTCTTGAAAAAACCACAAAGAATCCCTAGACATGCATCTGAAAATTTAGCATGCAAACCTTGAAATCTGCCTCCGAAGGCAGAACTGCTAAAAATAGCAATTTGTCCGTTTTTGCTCAAATTTTGCCAGTGATGAGTTCAAAGTGCTCGGAACGCAATGCAGCCGTTAGAACATGAAAATCTTGAGAAAACAAACCCCAAACTGACACTTACTAAAAATAGAAAATTGCCAAAATTCAGTGAAAGTTCGGAGGGAGCCTGCCTGAAGTATCCTAATAACAGTGCTAAGCTTGGAAATTGATTAGCCAACCCAATTTGACCTCAAAGTTGTCTGAAGAATGTAAACCCTAATTCATTGGAAAACACTCCAAACTTGATCAATATTCAAACCTAGGTCAAATGGTAAGTAGATCAGATAGAAAAGACCGACAGAGAGAGACAGACTGAAAGACCCAAGCCAAAAGACCCGAATGAAGCAACAAATAGGGGGTCCCCATTTTGAATGGGGCGATGTGTGAAAAGGTCACAACAGGAACCTTTTCTATCACCTTTTGATCAGATATATTCTCTCCATCTGACCTTATTCGATCTACGATATTCATTACATTACTAAAGAATTGATCTATAGATTCTGATGAATTCATTTGAAGATTTGCAAAATTCCTTTTTAATGTCTGTAATTTTGCAACATTTACTTTAGTTTCCCTGTGGAATGAATTTTCTCAGATTTCACAAGCTTGTTTACAGCTAGTTGTTGCAACAATCCTAGGAAATACATAATCATCTATTGCTTGCTGAATAAAGAACAAATCTTTAGCATCTTACTTTTTATTTTCCTTAAGTTGATCTTTCTTTTCTTGTGCTGAAGTTGTCAAATCTTGAAGTTCTACAAACCCATTTTGAACTAAATCTCATAAATCATGTGAACAATACAATGTCCTCATTTTTATTGCCCAAGTATCATAGTTCTTATCCATAAATAATAGAATCTGAAGCTGAGTTAGACTACTGCTGGATATCATGATGTTATCTCTCCTTGATGCCAATAATTTCTCAGGTTTATTTCTCCAAAATATAGCTTACTTTCCAAAGATCTGCCCTTATCTTCTTTTCAATAAAAACAATCTTTTAACTTCATTCATTCTGAGAAATATTTAGTTAGTTTAAAAAAAACTTTACAACTACTTTTAGTTCATTTCTTTATATCAAGATTTCAACCACATTGAGTTATCCATAAAGGAGCTTTAAGAAAATACAAAACGATACATAAATGGATCCCACACAATTATAAATTGGCAAACCTTGTATGAAAAATAGGTTGTGAGATTTAAAATTCTCTTAAGACCAAGTTGTAATAACTGATTAACCCTTAGCCAAATAGAAAAATCATTTGAGGGAAAACAAAAAATAACCAGGACTAAACTTAGTAGTTAGCACACACTCTCCTTTCATAGCAGCAAAACAATCTTCCATTTGATATTTGATTGGTGGCTTGAATACTTAACAACTTCAATAGATTCAATAGCTTCAGCTGTAATCTCCAACTTTCCCTCTCTATTGCCAACTTTCAACCTTCTGAGATCTTTAGATATCTTTGATCATCTAGCTTTGATACCAATTTGAAGGCAAAGAAAACGAACATATGAGAAAACCATTAAATTGGAGCAATCAAATTACAGGCTCAGACATTTGTTTTATAGATAAACGCATAATAAATTCACTACCCACTGTAGCATGGAGTTAGCTTTAAAATTTATAACAGATAGGTGAATGAGAGAGCGGTGGTGAGAAAAATGTGGATGCTTGAGAATGGTAGAAGGCAGTTCTTGGTCGGCTGGTCTGTGCGAATAAACAATTAATATACATATTTTAACAAATATTATAGACTATGTTGTTGTTTTAGATACGGCTGTAGCTATTTTGAGATCTTCCTAAGTTCCAGCTCCTGGTGTTCTTACATTAGCTTCCATCCCCCATGTGGTAGATGCTGCTAGGATAATTGTTCTTGCTGAGCCTATGACTCCTGCTACTGTTCTACAACCAGCTTCTCTGATCAAGTGTCTTCGGTCCTTTCCTCCTAATGTGGTAAATAAAATGTTTGTTTTCAATGATTGGGTGTTAGAATATGTAAATTAATTATGTTTGTCGGCATAGACCTACTGACCAAGACTCCTCACACCACCTCACCCCATCCAAGTTAGTCACATTGAGTTTTATTTTATCTATCCATAATAAATGTCATAGCTAACACACATGCTATAGTATGTATCAAACTTATTATTTTGTGGAACTCCTAAAAATATTTGTGTTCCACTGATCAATTTTGCAAAATCTGGTTGTCGTCTTAGTCTGGACATGTCTTAGGGCTTAGGGTTTCATTCGTTCTTCTACTCTGAGGTTTATGTGTATGCCTTAAACCCCTTAAAAAAACATGTATGAATCCCTTTGCAAGTGTTCTAATTCGTTGTTGACCTACAATCACATATTCCCGGTCACATAAGGCATGACTCGAGTGATTGAGTACATTTACCCATCGACCCTTTGAACCTAGCGCTCTTGGTTGCTATCCATCAAATCCTTTTAAATGTTTCTTCATATTATGCGGGATGCAAGTCATTTAACATTTGCTATATTCCTAAGTCTAAATTGGTTTTAATTTTAATCGCCGGTCTAATGTATTGGTCTTAGGTTTATGTCCTCACCTCTTATTAACCTAGTTGTCCCTCTTTGAAGTGCTAACAATTATGCACGTGCAAATATAATCATTTTATGCAGGCTATCGGATCCATGAGATTGCATCCTAACCGCTCCTCGCGCCCTCGAAACCGTTTGGTTTCAATTTTTATTAAAATATTCATATGGGCTGGCGAGCGGGTGTTGCGTGTCCTCTTTGTCAGTGGGTCCCATCATCCTTTGGAGACAGTGAACGTTAAGCTTTGAGCAATGGACCGCTCCCCGCCAACCCATGGGGGACCCACCATCTACCGTCTCTCAACGGGGAAGTGGGGAGATGCCACCTGGCATAATCAAAACCGTCAATGAACCATTATTAAGTGGGAAGTATTAAGGAAATATTTCAACATAGGGTTGAGTAGTGTTAAATCCTGCGCTACGAAAAGGCTCATTTGGGCATGTGTTTTAAATGTGAATGAGATGTTATGATTTGGGCCGTCCATCTGGTCCGAAGGTTATATGCACAAGCGAATGGTTTTAATGTAAAGAACATGTAGATGTGAGATGCTAGATTGAATTTCGGTAGCTACCCGCCTCCCTGTTGCTGAAAGTTGCACATGGGTTAAACCCAACGGGAGATAGGGAGGCAGACATGTGGATTTTCTCAATGCTGGTGAAGACGATGGAGTTCGCGGGGTGACTTAGAAGCTTTTCCACATGGCCTATTCTGATTGGTCGACAATGATAGTTGTCTATTGCAATGTACACCCTTGTTTTTTTTTTTTTGGAATTGATTGTTTGCTGTTGTGTTTGCTCAATGATGTTTGAGTTTGTTTTCAAGATGCTTTGCCAAAGTAAGAAATGCAAATTGCAGATTGCTAATACAGTAAATTCTATAATATTGAAATCTTTTTAAAGAGAGTTTGTAACCAGCAACATACTCCTTCATTACAAGATTTAAATCAGAACTTTTACAATATTAAAATCAGACTTTTTGAACCTGTAACAGCAACAAGAGCATTTGTTGAAAACACCAAATTTGTCCCAAGCTTCTCTCCAACAACCTTCTTAATCTCCAATGCCTAAGTCTCCTTTTCCAAAACCCAAGCTACCAAGCCCTATCTCCTCCTATGCAGGCCGTACTTCAATGATCAAGCTGGACAAGGTGCGCCATTGCTGCAAGGTCGACTTTGCTTTCAAAAATCAAAGACTCCACCAAAATTTCTGTGCAAGTACTCAAAAGAAGCGCCTTGGTGAGAGCCTCTGTTTTAAACAATACCCAGAATGAAACCTTCAAGTGTTTGAAAGCTGTGAATAAAAAACCAAATTCAGGTCCATTACTGTAAACCTCTAGAAAACCAAAATATCACTCCAAAACTTTAGAGAATCACACCCAACAATGGAGGGTTTTCATCCAAACAAAGTTTCCCAAACAACCAGAAGAAAATCCAGCAGCATTTCAGTAAGTTGTCAAGTCTGCATAAAGAAAAATGAGATCCAAACTTCTTTTTTAAAAGATTAGGGCCAAAAGTGGACTTCAAACTTTTCTCAATTTCATTTCATAAAATGGGCGCCCTTCTTCCTCTTAAAATTTTTAAAGGTTTTTAAATATTTAAATGTCTCCCTCAAATTGGCGTGCCTTTTTGAAGTCACTTTATTTTTAAACTTTAAATATTTTCTCTCCTTTGCATGGGCGCCCCACTCTAAGAGGAAAATAATATTTTAATTTACCTTTTAAGAACAACTTAAAGTTGTTCACTAGGCACCTTGGTCCTTTTTTTATGACCACTTTACCCCTTGATATAAGTTATAATTTAACTTTATATTTCAACTTTATTAAAATGCCAAAGTGGTCAAATAAAATAAATATTAAACTGCAACCTTAGGCCCTCCAACTGAAACTAGATTAAAATGCTACTGCCATTGACTGAGCCTGGAACTGACTCCCCCAATGGTGACTTACTAAAAATAGCACTGCTATAAATAGTAAGTTGATGCCAAAAGCTTAGAATTGAGCGAAACTGAAGACCACTAAGGAAACTGTGACCAACTGAAGATGACAACATTGAAACCAGCCACGACTATAAATAGTAACCCCTCCAAAAAGTGCCAAATTGAACACCGATGCTGGCCAATGAGTCCCCTAACCACATCAACTAGCGTACGAGGACTCTGGAATAGGTTAATTGAGTCTCAATACTGCTTAGGAGCGAGAAGGGGACATTACAGTCTGCCCTACCCGAAGATTGTTTGTCCTCAAGCAATTGTAACTCTGGATGCTACAATATCTACTCACTCTCCCAAGTCGCATCCTCCATTGGCAAGTTTTTCCATTTCACCAAATACTCCTTGATGACCCTCCTGCGCAGTGTACGCTCACACACCTCCAAGATAGACCCAGGAATCAATATCAACTTGCCTTCCTCATCCAAAGGAGGCAACTTTGTAGAAGGTACGACATTCTGGGCAAGTGCTTTCTTCAGATGGGAGACGTGAAACACATTATGCACTTTGCTGTCCTTAGGCAGCTCCAACTCATATGCTACCTCTCCAACTCTCCTGATCACCCTGAAAGGACCATAAAACCGTGGCTTCAACTTTTTTGCTCCACTCTTCTTGAGAGTGGACTGTCGGTAGGGTTGCAGCCGCACATAAACCATGTCTCCAACCTCAAAAACTAGCTCAACACGGTGCTGATCAACACATAACTTTTATTAATTTTGGGGATGTTGTATATTCTCTCTTAGAGACCTCATTATGTCCTGACTCTCCTGAAGAAGATCTCTGGCTCTAGGGACTCTGTAATCTCCAAAAAGTAAATCCACAAAGCTGGGAGCTTCGTAACCATATAATGCCATGAATGGTGACATCCGAATAGACGTGAAAAGTAGAAGTGTAGCAATACTCTCCGAGATGCAACCACTTAACCCACGCCTTCTGCTGCCTTGAAACATAATTTCGTAGGCACCCTTCCACCCATTTATTCACCACCTCAGTTTGCCCATTAGTTTGAGGGTGGTAGCTACTGCTAGGGGTCAGCTCCTTGCCACATAATTTGACCAACTCCTGCCAAAACAAGCTCATGAACTTGCTGTGCTTGTCACTAACAATTGTCCTGGGTGTTCCGTGAAGCCTGAATATCTCTCTGAAAAAAAAATCAGCCACTTGTGCTGCTGAATACCCTGCTGATATAGCAAAAAGGAGTAAATTTTGTCAATCTATCAACCACTACATATATGATGTCCTTCCTTTGCACCTTTGGGAGCCTTGTGGTGAAGTCCATTGATATGCTTTCCCATTTCTGAGTGGGAATGGGAAGGGCTTGCAACAAACCAGCAGGATAAGTATGCTCATTTTTGTTTTGTTGGCATACTAGGCACTCACACACATACTGTAAGATGTCATCCTTCATCCCTTTCCATGAGAATCTCTCACGGATCTGCCTTTAAATCTTATAATAACCTGGATGACCAGCCATAGGAGTATCCTGAAAAGCTTTAAAAACATGCTCTCTCACCCTAGAATCAGGAGCCAACCATACTATATCCTTGTAGTATATTAACCCATCCTTCACCTGGTATTTGTCATCTTGTAAAGTCCTATCCAAAATGCTGTTCACCAATGCATTCTTAGCATAATCAGCCTCAATCCTCTCCTTCCAATGCACTGCTATGAATGAAATAGCACTCAACTGTGGTCTCCTGGATAAAGCATCAACCACTACATTCCTTTTCCTTTGACATATTCAATGTCAAAGTCATACCCTTGAAGTTTGCTTACCCATTTTTGCTATCTTTCATTGAGATCCTTTTGGTTTAGGAAATACTTAAGGCTATTATGATTTGTCTTAACTAAAAATATGCCCCCTACAAGGTATTGCTTGAACTTGGCAAAAACATGCATAATTGCTAACATTTCCTTATCATAAATTGAGTAAGCTTTCTCACCACCTCTTAACTTCTTGCTCTCGAAAGCTATAGGATGTTTTTTTTGCATGAGAACTGCACCTATGCCTTCACCCGAGGTATCACACTCAAACTCAAAAGGCTTGGAGAAATTGGGAATGGCCAAGGTTGGACATGTGCTCATCAATTGTTTAACTTTATCAAATGATTGCTGCGCTGATTCTGACCATACAAACGCCCCCTTCTTAGTTAAATTTGTGAGTGGGGAAGCGAACTGTGAAAATCCTTTAACAAACCTTCTATAGAAACCACAAAGCCCAAAGAATCCCTTTGATTGTGTGAGGTTGGTGGGTGGAGGCCAATCAAGAATAGCCTTGATCTTTTCAGGATCAATGCGAACCCCATTTGAGCTAATGATGTGTCCAAGATACAACAACTCCGTCATACCAAATTCACACTTGGACTCCTTGGAAAACAATGATTCACTCTCCAAAACGCCCAATACCTCATCTAAATGTCTCATGTGCTCCTCCCATGTTTTGTTGTTAATGAGGATATCATCAAAAAATATCAAAACAAACCTACACAATTGCTATTTGAAAACTTTGTTCATGTAAGATTGGAATGTAGCAGGAGTGTTGGTCAATCCGAATGGCATAACAAGGAACTCGAAATGCCCATAATGACACCTGAAAGCTGTTTTCTCAATGTCCTCCTTTCTAACTCTGATTTGATGATATCCGGATCTCAAGTATATTTTAGAAAAATAGACTGCTCCATGTAGCTCATCAATGAGCTTGTCTATTCGTGGGATGGGGTATTTGTTTTTTATTGTCTTTTTATTGACTGCCCTGTAATCTATGCACATGCGCATAGTCCCATCCTTCTTCACTAGCACCACCGAAGAAGCAAATGGACTTTTGCTCATTCTAATATGCCCCATGTCCAACAGCTTCTTAATTCATCCTTATGCCTTTTTGAATGCCTGTATGGTGTAGTGATTACCACTTTAGTACCCTCCTCTAACCCAATGATGTGCTCTATTCCCTTGTCAGGAGGTCTCCCTGGTGGTATGCTACAAAAAACTTTGTTTCGCTTAGTGAGCAAAGCCTGTATGTCTGGTGGATAAGTACGTTTCTGCTCCTTCATAACTGTAGGCATAATTATGCACTCTGCTGCCCACTCCACCTGATCATGTCTGAAAAGCCTTTCCATCCTATTGCAAGAAACAAGTTGAGGCCCTCCATTAGAAATTCCTCTCAACACCACATTTTTACCATCTGATTTAAAATTTAGCTCTAAGGTTTAAAAATTAAGAGTAATCTCACCTAATGACCACAACCGTTCCATCACCACATCTGTATACCCAATACCAACCACATAGAAATCATCTGTGAACTCATGGTTACCCAACTGAATGCTAAGATGCGAAATCATACGAGTGCAGGTAATAGTGAAACCATCCGCAACCATCACTCTGAATCCTTCAAGCTCCTATGTCTGCAATCCCCTACGTGCAACAAGTCCCTCGTCAATGAAATTGTGTGTGGCACCTGAATCTATAAGAGCTATCATCCGTTGCCCCTTAATGACTCCCCTAATGTGCAAGGACTCATTTTTTTGAAAACTATATAGCTGAGCTAGTTTGCACTCTTTTGATTCCTCTTTTTCTACCTCTTGGGGTGGCTCTTCATTCTCCTTATCATCAAAATCAGATTGCTGGTCTGAAAAATCAGAATTACTTTCCTTAGCTAAATAGTATTCAATTTGATGAATTTTGACTCCCTTTGGGCAAACATGGTCTTGGGACCACTTTTCTCTACGCCTAAAACATAACCCCTTTTTCCTGAGTTCATTAAGTGTCTCCAAATCTAACCTTGTGATTGGTTTTTTCTGCTGTATGGTTTCCTTGATGTGAGGTCTTTTATCTTTATCATTTTTATGAAATGAAGGTTTGGATTGAAATTCTGCTCTAGGGGCAGCCCACTCCATATTTCTTGCTTTCTTCATAGCCTCTTGTAACGTGGGTGGGTCAAAAGCCTTAATCCATCCCTTGAGTGTTTCCATAAGTCCCTCATTGAACAAAACCACCATTTATCTCTCTGTGATACCTGTAACCATCGCTGATAACCTTTGAAATTCAGCTATGTATGCATCAACTGTACCATGCTGTCTAAGTTGGGCCAGCTCCCTGAAATGTATCTCCGGATCCTTCTTATCAAATCTTTCTATGAGTCTAGTGGTAAACTCATCATATGTAGTGATAGACTGATGACCCAAGGTAACCAAGCCATGGTACCACCACTCATGTGCTATCCCATCCAAGTGCAATGTTGCAAACCTTATTGCCTCTTCCTCTACCATGGGTCTAAGGGATAAATAATTATCCAGCTTCTGTATCCAAGCCCTCGCTGTGCAAGTGTCACTCCCATCAAAATGTGGTAGTGTAACCTTGCTGATGGCATGCTGTAAATCCCTCTGCATTGCTGGTCCCCTCTGATCATAGTGTCTTCCTTGGCCTTTACTTTTTCTTTTATGATCCACAAAGTCATTGTAAGTCGTGTCACGCTTAACTTCATCAGGAAGGGAATTATACTCAGCATGATTACGAGTCAACATCTCCACAAATGTCATAGTATCTTCTAGATCAGGTTGAAGAATCTCTGGGGTCAAGAAAGTGGGTTTAAATGGCCTTGAAGAGATGTATGTGTTATTTGTAATACACTAGTCCACATGTCCGCTATACTGATTTGAAGCACTATGTTCTCCTGTAGGCCTTGAATTGCTCTGCAGATTGTTCTGTGGTGTTATGTTTTGCCCTATTCTTCCCATCATGAAAGATACCATGTCCACCATTGCATCCAATTTTCTCTCGAACCTTCTTCCAGGGCTCGGTGTTCTTGCTCTCTCTTTTCCTTTGTCATCCCTGTTACCAAAGGACCTCTCATTACCGCCAAATGTTCTCTCATTACCACCAAACACTCTCTCATCATCTCCCATTCCTGTTTCCTGAGTAGACTCCCAATGTGCTCTTAATACCTTTGAAGCTGTCTGACCTTTTGGGACTTGTGGTGGTTGCCAATGTTTTGCCCCTTTCTTTTCTTCTCTTGCTGCGTATCTCTTTTCTTTGTCACTCATAGAAATTTAATGCTCTCTTTTTTAAAAGACTCACAGGTTGGCAGGAAAGGTTTGGCTTTGATACCACTGCAATGTACACCCTTGTGTTTTTTTTTGGAATTGATTGTTTGCTGTTGTGTTTGCTCAATGATGTTTGAGTTTGTTTTCAAGATGCTTTTCCAAAGTAAGAAATGCAAATTGCAGATTGTTAATACAATAAATTCTAAAAGACTGAAATCTTTTTAAAGAGAGTTTGTAACCAGCAACATAATCCTTCATTACAAGATTTAAATCAGAACTTTTACAATATTAAAATCAGACTTTTTGAACCTGTAACAGCAACAAGAGCATTTGTTGAAAACACCAAATTCGTACCAAGCTTCTCTCCAACAACCTTCTTAATCTCCAACGCCTTAGTCTCCTTTTCCAACGCCCAAGCTAACAAGCCTTATCTCCTCCTATGCAGGCCGTACTTCAATGATTAAGCTGGACAAGGTGCATACTGCTCCAAGGTCGACTTCGCCTTTAAAAATCAAAGACTTCACCAAAATTTGTGTGCAAGTACTCAAAAGAAGTGGCTTGGTGAGGACCTCTATTTTAAACAATACCCAGAATGAAACTTTCAATTGTTTGAAAGTTGTAAATGAAAAACCAAATTCAGGTCCATGACTGTAAACCTCCAGAAAACCAAAATATCACTCCAAAACTTTAGAGAATCACACCAAAACTGAAGTCAAGCCAAGACACACCAAAAACTCCTAAAAGTACTGAAAAATCTTCATGTTTTCTCTTTTGTAGATCAATCCTTGAAGCTCCTGTTGAAATAAACTTGTAACCAGCACCAAAATGTGACTAGGGTGGATATTTCATCACCAAAATCAGCCCAACAATGGAGGGTTTTCGTCCTCACAAAGTTTCCCAAGCAATCAGATGGAAATCCAACAACATTTCAGTAAGTTGTCAAGGCTGCATAAAGAAAAATTAGAGCCAAACTTCTTTTTTTTAAAGATTAGGGACAAAAGTGGACTTCAAACTTTTCTCAATTTCATTTCATAAAATGGGCACCCTTCTTCCTCTTAAAATTTTTAAAGCTTTTTAAATATTTAAATGTCTCCCTCAAATTGGCGTCCCTTTTTGAAGTCACTTTATTTTTAAACTTTAAATATGTTCTCTCCTTTTTGATATAAGTTATAATTTAACTTTCTATTTCAACTTTATTAAAATGCCAAAGTGGTCAAATAAAATAAATATTAAACTGCAACCTTAGGCCCTCCAACTGAAACTGGATTAAATGTTGTTGCCACTGACCAAGCTTGGAACCAACTCCCCAATGGTGACATACTAAAAATAGCACTGCTATAAATAGTAAGTTGATGCTAAAAGCTCATAATTGAGCGAAACTGAAGACCACTGAGGAAACTATGACGAACTGAAGATGACAACACTGAAACCGACCATGACTATAAATAGTAACCCCTCCAAAATGCTCCAAATTGAACACCGATGTTGGCCAATGAGTACCCTAACCACATCAATTAGTCTACGAGGACTCTGGAATAGGCTAATTGAGTCTCAATACTGCTCGGGAGCGAGAAGGGGACATTACATCTACAGTTGGATTTTTCAAACTTCTTTGACTGAATCTGAACCGTTTGTCGAGCCATCTCATTGCACAATCAAGGCTGACATACAAAGTTGAGTTTGAGGGAAAATGGGCAGTTTTGGTTCGCAAACAGTAATGGCGGATAGGACGCAAAACTACCAAATTAATCCACCATAAAGCTATAAAATCTTGCTTGAAAGCATAATTACATATTGTTAAAAGCATCCAACGCATCCAAGGAGTTCTTGCTGCAATTTTCAAGCTTGTTTGACGACCAAAATTAGGGTTTTCATAGCGATTGCAAACTAGTAAGTGAAATCGATATTTTTCTTCTCAATTGCTTAAAACTTGCTAAATTTCACTTGCTCTTTCATTCTATTAGTAGGGTTTCAAGTCTACATGCATTTCTTTTAAGGTTTGATGTTCAATTCAAATGACTAGCTTGTCCAGTCTTATTTTTCTGTGTGTCAAATCCATACCCTAGTTGTGAACTTATATTCTGTTAGAAGGAAACCCTAGTTTGCACAAACCCTAGAATCATGGCACCAAAAGTTAAATGTCTGCATCTAAAGAACAACCCTCTGGGTCTAAACCTCCTATTAGACCTTTGGTCCAAGATTTGACTTACCAATTAAAACCTTCTACCTCCGAGAAACCTAAGGGTCAAGCATTTTTCCAAGGCAAGCAAATTGTAGAGGGGCTTATAGACAAACAATGTACTATTAAGGATGACACACTACCATATACTGGATGAGTACAGTATCCATAACTGGTTTGACAATCAAAATTGTGGCATTCATGTGGGCAACCCCTGGAATTTGGATATTGGCTGCAAATTATGACCTAGTTACAAGGACTGTAAGAACATATGATGGAATTGAAATGGTGAAGGTCCCCAAGGAAGAAATTGTTGAAGTTTTCAAATTGATTGAGTGGAGTGAGGATATGGTGAAAATTGATGAAAAAGCACTCAGGGCAGAGTATGAGAAGGTGAGACATACCTTTAAAATTTTAATGTTGCAACACTATTTGGCCATTGTCAAAGGACAAGGAAAGATTATCTTGGGCCCATCAGACAAGGAGCCATTCCCTATCAACTATTTTGTCTCTTATCTTCAGAGGACATTCTACTCCTTGTGTCAAATCATTGGTTGTGACCCTACCACAGGAATGCCAATGGCAGAGATGTACATGGCTGCACACATCCAACACCCTACATGGTGCACACTCTATGATTATGGAGGATACTTGGCAGAAAAGATTCATGAAGGCCTGGTCAAACTGAAAAATGGTGAGTATGGGGTTAGGTTCTACTGGTACTCTCTTTTCATGCCCATTTTTCTGTTCAAGGGAGCAACGTATTTTGATAAGGATATGACATTGGAGAAAAAAGGAAGGTAATATTGATCTGCCTGTCCAATGCTGGACTAGACTCTTAGATAAGGATGACAACAAATCTAGTTATGTGGTGTTTCAGAATTTGTTTGCTTCCAAGCTGAGGACAGTTTTAATTTTGAACATGCCTAGAATTCCTATAGCTCTACATGACTTTTTGAGGCCTAAGGATAGGAGGCCATATTTGAATATTGATCACAATTGGTGGGATGTGATCCCTTACCCAAGTTACACAATCTTGAAGGTGTATGGCACAACTGTCTCACCTCATATATTGCCAAGGGATGTGCCAAAAAGAGTTGGTTTCCTAGAGGTAATATGGCAACTGGGAAATGTGGAGAACAACCATTTGAAGGATTAGGGAAAGGGAACCTTTTTCCCTGCATACACATGTTTCTCTGACTTTGTAGTGATAAAAGGAGGATGGAATAAAATCAATGATGTAGTCAAACCTTTGGAAATGAAGAGGGTAGGAGCAAGAAACCATAATCC
>VDFB02133561.1:0-63030 GCA_007258455.2 Sequoia sempervirens | reverse complement strand
TTTACCCTTAACCCTTATACTCTCTATCCTCTACCCTCTATCTCTCTCCCACTCCCTCCCTCTCTCTCTCTCTCAAGTCTCTCCCTCCTATCCCCTCTCCCTCTCTCAACTCTCTCTCTCTCACTTACTCAATCCTATCTCTCTCCCCTCTACTCTCTACCTTTAACCCTTATACCCTCTACCCTCAACCCTAAACCATTACACCATAAAAACTTAAACCCTCTACCCTCTACCCTCAACCCAATACTCTAGGTATGTGCAACATCATCATGGAAAAAATAGGTCCTTAAGTGGCAAAAAATTCTGAAAAAGTAGAGTTAGGAAAGTTGACGTAGAAATTTGAATAAGTTATCTATATTATTTCAAAAATATGTAAGAATAGAATCTGTAGAAAATTGAATATGGTTTCTAAACAACTAGGTTTATTTTTAAAAAGAAATCTATTCCATGGTGAAAATTTGAAATTTCAATGCAGTACTTAAATTTAAAGGAAAAAATAAGTAGATGTTTGTCCGACCACCATATCCATAATAAAATCATAATGTTTTTTTATAAGATTTTAGATATAAGTAGAGGACTCATGTACCAATGTGATGGATATTTTTTTGTAATTGTTTTCCAAGTATATAATTAATTATGATTTTTTTATTACAACTTTTTAAAAATATAAAAACTCATATGTCTAACCACCTTAACTTGGTCAAAACTTCATGAAATTAATTTTTTTTAAAATCCTATAGTATATGAAGCATAGAATGTGATGCATGTTTTGGATTCAAAAAATGTGATATTGTTTGAAATCTATAGATGTTTTTTAATCAAACTATCAGTCAGGACTTTAGTCGTAATTCAAATACAAAATGAATAATAATTATTTATTAAATTCAAAGTGAAGCATAATTTATATTGGTGGAAATTTGAGAATCTCCTTTAAAAACCCTTTTCATTTTGTTATCTCTCAAAAACGTAGGCAAAATACCTCGAGAGGTTTCCAATCTCTTAATACATTTCAGGGTAATAGACAAGGCCAAATGATTTAGACCTTCTACTCTTCAAGTGCTACTAGACCTAGGAGGGTGTACCTACAACAATGAAGCAGACTTGACCTATGTTTATTTCCTAAAGCAATTTACCCACACTGGAAAATAGGAGTGGATAAATGAGTTTTAATTTGGTATAAATTGTATAAGCAATATCAAGGCAAAAATCTAATATGTTCATATGATAAAAAAATGGATGAAATTAAACAGTAGAATGGTAGAGACTAGTGCCTTATTGGCTATATGGAGTTCAAATGACAATTTTAAATGAATAACTTTTTTTTCTGGCAGATACTCAAATGGTTTGGCATACAATTTTAAGTTTATAACTAGTATAAACATGCAGGAATGTGACTACTGAGTTCTTCTTAATGATCTAAATGAGATTCCCTAATTACTATGATTGATTTAGAGGATTTAATCTTTCCTTGAAAGACCCAATTAATCCAACCATACAGATAGATCAAGTGTGCATTGATAAACTAAAAAATATCCTTGAGATATCAGTTTAAACAATTAGAAAACATCAACCTTGGAGACAACTTCAACAATACTTTTAATTAATACAACAAACAATTGAAACTAGAAAAATGCCACCAAATCAAATGAATTCAATTGAAATCTCAATTGTTTTAGACATGCATCATAGTCTCAAAATTCAACATTATGTATCCTACTGTATTATTATTCACTCTCCCGGTCTCTGTCAAAAAATGAGTATTTATACATCAGTCATATGAAAATTAGCATCCATTTGTATTCAAATCTCGGGCAGTCCTTTCATTCGGGCTTTTTCCAACGTTTGCTAAACACCTGCTAAGACGTCCTACAATTCTGCCAACATTCAATGATACTCTGACTACCAAATATTTTATATCACTTTGATATTATTTAGTTTCATCGATGTGTTGAGTCTCACCAATAGATATCCCTTCAATCATGAGTGTATCACTGTGACATTGAAGGTCGGGCAGATGTTCCTTCGCTTACATTGTGTTATGTCGAGATTTATTCTTCATCAACTCTGATCGCTGAGACACAGTGGTTTTCCTGCCAATGGAACTTCATTGGGCATGAGCTTCCTAGCTCTCTCCGACAAAGCCTGTCTTGCCGATAATCAAACATATCACTGTGACTCTAGGGGTCAGCAGAACTCCAAGACTTCATATCAATGACAACTATGAAATCTATCATTACTTTGTCGGCAAGACCAAATGAACATTGTAGGATGTTATTCCGATGACTCTTGTCTCGGTGACATAGCTCTTTGTTTCATCAGTAAGACACATATATGCTCGCTATGACTCATACTGATGAATATTTTCTCACCGATATGCCCCTATGTCTTTGATCGATGAGACACAAATGTGATTGCTATGACTTATTCTAATGAACATTTTCATGCCGATAGGACCCCTGTGTCGTTGAGACTGCAAAATGCATCATGCCGATGTGTATTACCAAATGAAATAACATCGGTAAGATTTTCCCGATGTCTTGTCGATGGACTGCAAAAGACACATGTTAGTATAAAATTCTTCTTGGATCGGTGAGACCTTTATCATCTCTTGCCAATATGCTTTATACATTGAAATGCTAAGGGCCAGGTGAATTCTATAGGACCAAATGACAGAATATGGGCAAAAATGATATGTAAAGTGGATTCTAATGTTTATCGTATGGGAATTTTTGGGAACTCATGAATATAAACAACATTAAAAAAATGCAAAATTTTATAGTTCTAACACATTTCATCAATTTTGGGTTTAAAAAAAGTCGTTAGCCACATACCCTACACATACCCATCATATTGCCACTTTTTGGCCCATCATGATCCTCCAAATACCCCCCTAAACCATCAACCTATAGGTCCTCAACCCTATACCCTCATTTCTCAACCCTCTACCCTATACATTGGATTCTGAACCCTCATCTATCTTTGTCCCTCCCTTGTCTTATATCCTTTCTATATCACTTCTCCCTCCATCTCTCCCTCCCTCCATCCCTCCCTCTCTACCCTAATCCTTCAACCCTGTACCCTCAAACCTTAAACCCTTAAACACTCAACCCTCAACCCTCAACCCTTAAATCCTAAACCCTTAAACCCTTTGCCCTCTACCCTCTACCCAATACCCTCTACCCTCAACCCTATATCCCAACACCCTTAAACCCTCAACTCTCAACCCTCTACCTTCAACCCTCTACCCTATATATTGGAACCTCAACTCTAATCCATCAACCCTGTACCCTCAACCTTCTACCCTCAACCCTTAAACCCTCTACCCTCTACCATATACATTAAAGCCTCAAACCTCAATTCTAAACCCTCAACCCTTAAACCCTAAACCATCAACTCTTATACCCTCTACCCTATACATTAGACCCTCAACCCTAATCCTTCAACCATATACGCTCAACCCTAAACCCTTAAACCTTCTACCCTCTACCCTCAACTGAATACCCTCTACCCTCAACCCTAATCCCTCAACCCTATACCCTCAACCCTATACCATAAACCATTAACCCTATATGTCCTCAACCCTATACCCTCAATTCTCAACCCTCCACCCTATACATTCGATCCTCAAACCTCATATATATTTTTCCCTCCCTCCTCTTCTATCCTTCTCTCCCTCTCTTAGTTCACTCCCTCCCACACCCTCTCCCTCTCTCAAGTCTCTCCCTCCTACCCCCTCTCCCTCTCTCAACTCTCTCTCTCTCTCTCTCTCACTCCTATCTCTCTCCCCTCTACCCTTTAACCTTAACCCTTATACCGTCTATCCTCTACACTCTATCTCTCTCCCACTCCCTCCTTCCCTCACTCTCTCTCTCAAGTCTCTCCATCCTACCCCCTCTCCCTCTCTCAACTCTCTCTCTCTCACACTCAATCCTATCTCTCTCCCTTCTACTATCTACCCTTAATCCTTATATCCTCTACCCTCAACCCTACCCTCAATCCAATACTCTAAACCATCAACCCTATAGGTCATCAACCCTATACCCTCAATTCTCAACCCTATACCAAATACATTGTATCCTCAACCCTCATATATCTCTATCCCTTCATCCTCTTCTCTCCTTCTCTCTATCTCAAATCTCCCTCCATTTCTCTATGCATCCATCCCTCCCTCTCTACCCTAATCCCTCAAACCTAAACCCTCAACCTTTAAACACTTAAACATTCAACCCTAAACCCTAAACCATCAACATAAAACCATTACACCCTAAACCCTTAAACCCTCTACCCTCTACCCTCAACCCAATACATTAAACCATCAACCCTATAGGTCCTCAAATATATACCCTCAATTCTCTCTCTCTCTCTCTCACTCCTATCTCTCTCCCCTCTACCCTCTACCCTTAACACTTAAATCCTCTCCCTCTCTCAACTCTCTCTCTCTCACTCACTCACTCCTACCTCTCTCTCCCACCCCCCTCTCTCTCTCCCTCCCTCTATCCCTCCCACCCTACCTAGATAAGTCCCTCTTACTCCAATACCTTCTCTCCCACTCCCTCTCTATTAAGCTCCCACTTCCACCCCCTCTCCCTCTCTCTAGACACTCTCTCTCTCCCTCTCTCTCAAGTCTCTCCCTCCCACCCCCCTCTCTCTCAAGTCTCTCCCTCTAGAAACCTACCTAGGTAACTCTCTCTCTCTCTCTCTTTCTCTCTCTCTCTCCCCCCTCTCTTTATCTATCCCTCCCACCCAGCCTAGATAAGTCCCTCTCACTCCACATCCCTCTCTCAAGTCACTCCCTTCCACACCCTCTCCCTCTCTTAGGTCTCTCACTCACTCTCCCTCTCTCTCCCACTCCCTTTCTCTTGCACTCCCTCTCACCCCCTCACACTCTCAAGTCTCTCCCTTTAGCACCCTACCTACATCACTCTCTCTTTCTCACCGTCTCTCTCCCTCTATCTCAATTATCTCTCTCCCACCCCCCTCTCTATCTCTCTCCCTCCCTCTATCCCTCCCACCCTACCTAGCTAAGTCCCTCTCACTCCAATCCCTTCTCTCCCACTCCCTCTCTCTTAAACTCACTTTCACCTCCTCTCCCTCTCTCCAAAATCTCTCTCTCCCTCTCTCTCAAGTATCTTCCTCCCACCCCCTCTCTCTCTAAGGTCCCTCCCTTTGGAAACCTACCTATCTAACTCTCTAGATCTCTCTCCCCTCTCTCTATCTATCTATCCCTTATCTTTCTCTCCCTCTCTCAGGTCAGTCCCTCCCACACCTTATCCCTCTCTTAGGAATCTCAGTCACACTTCTCTCTCCCACTCCCTCTCACTACCTATCTCTCAAGTCTCTCCTTCTCATCCATCTCACACTCTCAAGTCTCTCCCTTTCGCACCCTACATACATAACTCTCTCTTTCTCACTATTTCTCTTTCCCCCCTCTCCCTCTCTCTCTCTCTCTCCCCTCCTCCCACCCTACCTAGTTAAGTCCCTCTCATTCCAACCCCTTCTCTCCCACTCCCTCTCTCTTAAAATATCACTTCCACCCCATCTCCCTCTCTTGAGACTCTCTCTCTCTCCCTCTCTCTCAGGTCTCTCCCTCCCAACCCCTCTCTCTCTTAGGTCTCTCCCTTTGGTATCCTACCTAGGTAACTCTATCTCTCTCTCTCTATACCTCCCACCATACCTAGATAAGTCCCTTTGACTCCACCCCCCTCTTTCTCTCCATCTCTCAGGTCACTCCCTCCCACACCCTCTCCCTCTCTCAGAATGTCTCCACTCACCTCCTCTCTCTCCCAATCCCTCTCAGTCTCTCCCTCTCATCCCCTCACACTCTCAATTCTCTCCCTTTTCACCCTACCACCAACTCCTCTCTCCCCTCTCTCTCTCTCCTCCCTCCCTCGCACCCCTAGCTAGCTAAGTCCCTCTCACTCCAACCCCTTCTTTCCTCCCTCTCTCTTAAATTCTCACTTCCATCCCCTCTACCTCTCTTTATACTCTCTCACTCTCTCTCTCTCTCTCTCTCTCTCTCTCTCTCTCTCTCTCTCTCTCAAGTCCTCTCCCCATCCACCTACCTAGACAACTTTCTCTCTTAAAATTCTCCCTCCCTCTAAAGACATACATAAATACATACATACTTACATACATACAAGCATAACACATATGTACATACAATCCTACATCCATACAAGCATACATACATACATGCATAGATACAATATTACATACGGGTATGTGTAGGATCATCATGGAAAAAGCAAGCCCTTAAGTGGTGAAAATTTGAGAAAAATCAGAGTTAGGAAACTTGACATAAAATTTTGAATAAGTTATCTATATTATTTCAAAAATATGTAAGAATAGATTCTATAGCAAATTGAATGTAGTTTCTAAACTACTAGGTTTATTTTTTTTAGAATTCTATTTGGTGAAGATTTTGAAATTTCAATGTAGTAGTACTTAAATTTTAGGGAAAAAATAAGTAGGTGTTTGTCTGACCACCTAACCACAATAAAAATGATAATATTTTTTATAAGATTTTTACACATATAAATAGAGGAATTATATATGGATGATGCATATTTTTTGTAATTTTTTCCATGTAAATAATTAATTACTAATTTTTATTACAACTTTTTAAAAATATAAAAAACTCATATGTCTGACCACCTTAATTCAAATGGTCAAAAATTCATGTTTTTTTTTTAATCTATGGTATGTGAAGCATAGAATGTGATGCATATTTTGGATTCAAAAATTGTGATACCATTTGAAAGCTATAGATGTTTTTCAATCAGCCGATCAATTAGATCTTTAGTCATAATTCAAAAAGAAAATGAATAATAATAATTTATTAAATTCAAAGTAAAGCATAATTTATATTGGTGGAAAGCTGAGAATCTCCTTTAAAAACCCTTTTTGCTTCATCAATTTTGGGTAAAAAAAAGTCGTTAGGTACATACCCTACACATTCCCATCATATCGCTACTTTTTGGCCCATCATAATCCTGCACATACCCATACATATACACATACATACAATATACATGCATTGATATATACAGGCATACATACATACATACATACAAGCATGCATGCATACATACATACAAGCATGCATACATACATACATACATGACATACAAGCATACATGTACATACAAAAATACAAATATATTAATATAAATTCAATAGAGTGGCATTTAACATAAAGGAATACATAACGCGAGTGCGTTATAACACGCTTGTGTTATGTCTTGGTTGGCATGTTTCCTACTGAAGCAAAAAACCATGTCAAAATTGAGATAAACGCGAGTGCATTATAACTTGCTCATGTTATATCTTGATTTGGGAATCCCCAAGCCTTAGGATTGGTATTTTCCTTGGAATACCAACCCAAAGGCTTGGAGGGAATTCCCAATGACTAGAGATGTGTTTTTGCAAATTCTACAATTTTTCACATAATCTAGTTTGTGCTCACTGTCAAGATTGCATGTGGATCAATATCGAAAAAATCAAACACATGGGTAATGTTAGGTTCTCTCTTAGCTATCCAACGATGTAATTTTTTTCACTTTCTAACAATGTTAAGCCTTTCATCCATAATTTATTTTGTTTGTATGTCTCTTTTTTTCCAAAAACTAGTGTTTGGTGTTTTTTTCATTATAAATTAGCCATTCTTTGAAATTTCAAATAAATTACATTTTTAGAAACTAGACTCCATTCTACAAATTAAAAAATAAAAATAACAAACAATTAAATTCTTTCAAAAATTTGTAGTGGGAGCACAACCAAAATTTTCTCTTTTTAGGAAGATTCCACTTAGAAAATTAGTAAAAAAACAAATATTCATTAACAAATTATCAGAAAAATCATGCATCAACTACATACTATTAGCTAACTTATCACCATAGCGATTTTAAAAATACTACAAAAAACTAGGGTCATACAAGAGTTCCTATGTTATGTTTTTTTGACAAAAAAAACACCAATTTGTGTATGTCCCTCTTTTGAACCCCTTATTCTCAACCATTTTCAAAATAAATTAGTATTTTAGAAAGTATACTCGGAGCACTTCAATCCTTGTTTTTGTTCCATCTCAAAATTTTGAGTGTAACTATCCTTAATTTCACGTCCAAGCTTAGTATTTTCTAAATTCAGGAAAAAGTGGCCAGTTAAGACCCCTTTTTGGGAATCATCTTGGTGCACTTACCCCTCTAACTCTTTAGATTGATCAAACTTTAGGCACAAAAAATAAACTCTAGGATGATTAAGGATCAAAGTGTGATGATGAGATAAATGAAAGATGGATGGTGTGAATGATTGAACTCTTGAGAAATCTTGAAAGAGATAAGTTAGATTTTGGGACTTTGGATTTTGGATTTTCCTTTGGATTTGGTTTGGTTTGGTTTGATTTGTTTTGGATAGTGAACTCATAAAATCTAAGAGGTTGGATGTTGTCCTGGAGTAAACTTTTCCACAAGATGATAATTTGACTAAGTGTGTAAAGAAGGATTCATCTACACACACCTAGCCAAACAAGGTGATTTTGATTTGATTTTGGATTTTGGATAATGAACTTATAAACCCCAATATTTTGGATGTTATCAAGGGATAGACTTGTTCACAAGGATTGATAATTTGACTAAATATGTGAAGAAGGATTCATCTACACACATTTAATCAAACAAGATAATTTGGATTTGATCTAGAGGATTTTCTGAAAGCCTAGCATGAATTATTTTTTAAAGATTTCCAAGAGTTGTTGGTGAGATAATATTGATTGATGTTTGATGGATGGATGAAAGTGATTGACTAGTTTTGATCCTAGATGAACCTAAAAAGAATCTTGTTTACAAGACCTCGGTGTTGAAGAACATGCAATACTTCCTATGTGAGATACTCAAACCTTTGAAAAAGTCTTGGATTTTGACAATAGTAAAATGAGTACAAATTTGGATTGTTCTTTGATGCACGTTTGTAAAATTTGAAGGTCAATCTTTCTCTAAATTCATAAAGCATAAACAAATGTTTCTTGCGAGCTTTTGACTAAGACCTTTAGACTTTGGTTTTCAGATTTTGATCTTTTGAGAAATCATTTGGAAGAGCACGTGTGTGGGGTTCAATTGTTTCTTATCTTTTCTTAATGAATTCCTTTTACTACAAACACTCTCTTGGCTTTTCAAACTAGATGTCTAATGTCCCAACTTCTTTTCATCCCACAAAGTCCATTATGTGGAAATCAAGGAAATTAAGGAAAAAGTTCCCTAATGTTGACTTTAGTAAGAGAAAATTGAGATGTAAATTTAAATACTTAGAAGCCTCTAAGGATAGAATCCCTAGGGAAAGAAATAGCACTTAAATTTTATCAAAGGTATTTGCTCCTAAAGGGTTTGAAATTTGATGTTCATGTTGAATGTTTGTTTTCCAATGTTTTAGATCCAAGCAAACTGTTTTGATACCAAAATAATGCACAACCCTATGGATAGTCAAGAGATAATATTTGTTGAGTTTCCACTTGGATAAATCTAGCTACACCTAATCTTAGCTGAAGATTAGAATATTGACCACAATAGCTCCCCTCCATGACACATAGTTCTTAGGTCAACCAAGTTTCAGTACCCATGAAACTCCCATGGCATACTTCTCATCTCTACTAAGAGCCATAAAAATGTGGGACAACTTCAAAATGACCATTCTTGCACCAACAAATAGATAAGGATTTGGGCTTCTAAAAAAATTGGTTCTTAGTAAGGGTGATCAGGGACATGGCACCTTGTGAGTGTCTTGTTGATGTGTTTTTTATGCACTTTTCAACACAGGCAATGCGTAGGTGCTACCCTCTTGAAAGACAATCTTCCACAATTAGATTTAACACTATCCCAAGGTCTCTAATGTCAGCCTTGATAGTGCTTGGAATATCTCAATTGTTTGATGTGATTTGCTAGAATCACAAGGCATCTTACAAATGAGTTACAAAGTGGGGAAGTTGGATTTGCAAATGCAGTTTCAAAGTGCTGGAAGTGAATGAACAGTGGTCCACTCAAAACAGCAAGTTGAAACTCATCAAATTCATCTGATTTAGCTTCATGGTGATGCTTTGGATCCTACTCTAACCAAGGATTAAAAGAAATAGCAAAAGGAGAAGGGTTAAGAAAGCTATTCTAATCCTAAGCTACGAATGAACAGTAACAATGGTGGCTGCTAAAGTAGACAGGCTTCCTAAACTAGGTTTTTTTTGGCCAAGAGAAACCTACAGTTGCACAAAACCAGTGCAATCTTCTAAGGACTCCAGATTTTCAAATCACACATGCACATCATGCACATGTAATTGAACTAAGTTGCAGCAATGAAGTAATGAGCTCAGACTAGCTTTGCAAAGTGACTCATCTTAAATGAACCACAAAAAGCATGAGCTAGAAATCCATCAAATACTGAAACAACAATCACCATCACCACTTCCATTCAAAAAAAACTAACACCTAAACTAATAGGGAAGTTGAACCATGAATGCAAGATGAGCAAAATCAAAGAGAACATCTATAAAATCATGCAATGTTGTCTTCTATTGCTGCAAATACTTTTTACAATAGCTCTCCAACCCTTACAAATGAGGGGCAAGCCCCTATTTATAGTTTTCCAAAGCCCAAATGAATGGCCAGGATCTATTACATCAAATGGCCTAGATTTGATTACAATAGGGTTTCACCTACCCTCCATTATCTAGCAATTTAAAATACATTCCTTGTATTTTCCCTATTTTGTCATCTAGTGCCAATTACTATAGCAATTTTGTCATTTAGCTGATTTCCCTTTTCACTGTAGCTAAAACTACCTGAAAGTTATTTTTTGTTTGATGTGCTTGCAGTGTTCTTCCTTTGATCAAACGAGTCCGTCGACGATTGGCATCAATGGATTGGTGGCCCCTAATTCAGCCAAAAAGCTCCTTAGAAATCATCATCATCTGGAAAAGGGTAGGACAACTCCCTCAATGGGCCTCTCCGATAGACCTACAGAAGGCTTCTTGATTCCTACAAACACGAAGTCTCGTAAGTGCATTTATACATGAGTTAAGAAAAATGTCAATCAAGCCTACAAATTCCCTGTTAGATCTATCCATGCATAATCAAAATATCTTGATATTCATATTTGGAGCTCATTTGGGCCATAAACATTAATGTATGCTTCAAGGGTGTTGGCTTCCCCTACGGCGGAAGGCTAATGACCAATGGCGGAAGGCAATCTAGAGGGCCAGACCCGGAAGGCTGGAAAGATGGTAAAAGGACGGTGGAAGGCCAATGGCGGACAACAATCTAGAGGGCCGGACCCGGAAGGCTGGAAGGACGGAAAAAGGACGGCGGATAGCAATCCGGATTGCTGAACCCTGAAGGCCGGAAGGACGGAAAAAGGATGGCGGAAGACAAAATAGCCGGGAAGGAGGCAAGCTCCCAGATGTTAAAAACAACCAAGGAGGGATGGACTCCCGAAAATGGCCACGGAGGGGCCGGGTTCTAGAGGCCGGGAAGGAGGTGGCCGCCGGAAGTTCCCAATTAGCCACGGAGAGGCAGAGCCTTGGAAACTGCCACAAAGGGGCCAGAATCTGGAGGCCGGAAGGGAGGTGGCCGCCAGAAGTTCCAAAACGGCCATGGAGAGGCGAAGACTCAGAAACGGCCACGGAGGGGCCGGACTCTAGAGGCCGGAAGGAAGGTGGCCGCCAGAAGTTCCAAAATGGCCACGAAGAGGCAGAGCCTCGGAAATAGCCACAAAGGGGCCGGGCTCTAGAGGCCAGAAGGGAGGTGGCAGCCAAAAGTTCCAAAATGGCCACGGAGAGGCGGAGCCCCAAAAACAGCCACAGAGGGGCCGGGTTCCAGAGGCCGGAAGGGAGGTGGCCACCGGAAGTTCCAAAACAACCACAGAGAGGCGGAGCACCGGAAACGGCCACGAAGGGGCCAGGCTTTGGAGGCCGGAAGGGAGGTGGCCGCCGGAAGTTCCAAAATGGCCACAGAGAGGTGGAGCCTCGAAAACGGCCATGGTGGGGCTGGGCTCCGGAGGTCAGAAGGGAGGTGGCTACCGGAAGTTCCAAAACGGCCACAAAGAGGCGGAGCCCCAGAAACGTCCACGGAGGGGTCGGGCTCCAGAGGTCGGAAGGGAGGTGGCTGCCGGAAGTTCCAAAATGGCCACGGAGAGGCGGAGCCCCAGGAACGGCCACAAAGGGGCCAGGCTCCGGAGGCCAAAAGGGAGGTGGCCGTCGAAAGTTCCAAAATAGCAAAAGGGGGACGAAGCTCTGAAACCACCGAAACTAAACCAAACTTTGACGAAACCTTGGCAGTTCATTTACACACTTCAAACACATCCCAGATCCAAAAAAGGGTGACCCCAAAGTCAAAAATGAGGAAACGGGAGTGACGGGGGTCCACGGATGTTTTCAAACAGCCAAGGAGGAAGGGAATTCTGGAGGCAAAGTTCCAAAACCACCGAAACTTAACAAAACGTTGATGAAACCTTGGCAGTTCATTGAAACACCCCAAACACATCCTAAATCCACCAAAAAGTTGTCCCCAAAGCCAAAAATGTGGAAACTAGACCGACAGGGGTCCACGGATGTTTCTGAAACAGCCAAAGCAAGACAAAAGGCAGAAAGGGTATGGGGGACTTTATTTCTCCGCAGATTTGAATACCCCAAGTAGGTGAATTTGGGTAGGGGATTTGATCGTTTGATGGCACATGACCAATTTGGGCTTGGAAATGGGGTGCACAAAACAAGACAGGAGAAAAACAGCCTGTCTGGAGTGGAAAAAAGGGGGTCCCTGCCTACGGCGGGGCATGTGTGCATCACAAACCTAGAATCTCTGGTTCCGACCTTCACACTAGGGAAAACAAACCAGACGCCCAACCAAAGGATTAAAACCATTAGTCAACCCAACCTTCAGTATGCTGAAAATCCAAGTGTGTGCAATTGCGTTAATTCCCATCCTTCAGTTGCTACAGGAACCCAAGCTCAGTCAAGTTAAGCTACATAGTTTATTCTAACTCCAAAAGCATCTGGGACATTGTCTCACTGCCAGTCAAGCGTCTATAGCCCCGACGAGGTTGTCGCTATGATTCTCCCAAACATTGCTCTACTACCAGTCAGGCATCCATAGCCCCGGTAGAGTTGCTCGAATACCCCCGAAAAAGTTGAATTTTCTCTTTCTTTTAATTTTCAATATTTTCTTTATTTCTTTCTTTTCTCTTTTCAGCTCTTTTATTTCAACCCGCAAGCATTGAAGCTCGCACTCAGGGCTGAGAATCACAGTGGCGCTGGAGCAGAATTTTAGATTTTTCACTTAACTAGACTTTACAAAAGGCCCTATAGTGACCATCGAATTCTTAAGATGTGTAAGAGCTATAAGATTTTAGAATACGTCAAAGTCAAACTAAACCAACAACTTATCCTCTTCGAATTAAACACCCAAATCACTTGACACCAATAGAAGACCTTCACCATCCACTCTGAAGACTTGATTAGAGTTTGACAAAGAAATACATAGAGCAACCCCAGGCGATAAGTATGGTTGTTGTGCACATAGATGTGCCTAACTAAAAGCAGAGGGACCCTAAGCAAAACAATAGCAAAGCGAAAGCAAACAAAAGCAAACAACCTACATCAAACCAACTAACCTAAGGAAAGTAGGAAAGTGAAGTATTTACATGAAACCTATACTACTAAAAAATGAGCTATGTACAAAGATATTTACAAAGCACTATGTTCAGGCACAACAAACCAACATTAACATTCATTGGATTTCATAATGCATGCACGAGCAAACAAGCAATCGTTATCGTTCTTAACCATGCAAACTTGTCTTTATATTCTGAAAAAAGAAATTCACCATTGCAGTACTCAAGTTCAATCATGTCATCACAAAAAATCAGCAATTGAGGAGGCTCGTTGAACCCATGGTTAATCCATAAACATGTTTGTTTTCCCTCATTCCCATAATCAAAATAATAAGTGCAATTATGAGAAATAATAGAGGCAAGGAAGGATAAAACCTGGATGTCGTCACACGGATGTGGCAGTGTTGGACCATCAAGAGCAAGCACAACATCATTGATCGTTGCATTGGCACCCTCAGGCAGGCACGATGGAGGGTGCATCACTTTGGACAGTAAGCATGCATAAGGCTAGGAGGACGGGGCAGCAAACAACTCTTTCAATCTACCAATGTGACCCACAACCTTCACTGGTTGTTCCTCGAGGAAGTACACCTCATTTGCCTGGGTTTCCATTGCCAAAACCTCTTCTTGATTGCTGTCTTCAAGGGGCAGCATGTTGTCCCATCTCCTTTCCCAGGTATGAGCCTTATTTTCATGATGTTCAGTGTCATGCGATGATGATATATGTGAATCTATCCTATTACAGCCATTTGAATATGAGGGAGGATCAACAGTGATCATGGCAGAAGGGATCCAAGTTGTGTTTCGTAGTTGGTCAAGTGCTTCATCTCTGTTAGCAGCTATCTCAGCACCTCCACCTTTGTCTTCTTCTTTTTGTTGTTTATGCATCTCATCATGACATTCACTCATTTCCTCTTGCTCACTATCATTGTAAATGGAGAAGGAGCTCCTCTCCCAATCTGGAAACCCTAGTGCATCATTATTCGGGGGCTCAAGGAGTATGTATTCATTGTTGTCGTCTTCTAAGATGTGCTCTTCCTCGGCATGAGCATACCTCCGTAGTGCAGCTCCCAATGGAAAGAAGTCATCAATCGATGGCACCTCATCAAGGGGACCAAAGTCTACTATAAAATTTCCCTCCAAAGACTCGTTAAAATGCCCATCGTCCATGGTACACAACTACTCTTCAAAAGGAAGAACTTCTTGGTGACTGGTGGACAGTATTCCTGCTTGATCTACTTCATCGCTCGGAAGTCCGAGACTGTATTGCTATCCTTCTATTGCTGCCCCAACATCCTCTTGAGGTCCACCTTCAACTGAGCCATCACTTGATTCAGACTTTTGGTCTTCTTTTTCGATATGGGCAACAAGTAGAGGAGGTCGGGTACTTGGCTGCCTTGCTTGTTCTTTGACTTGTTTGATGGCTTCTTGGCCTAGTTCACATGTGAACTCCGAATGTGATGAATCATGAAGTCTACACCAATTCGGTAGCAACAACACCTCCAAGTCCACTTGGTATTTCAGCTCTGACCAATCATTTGCCAACCTGGAGACGAGTTGGTCATATTTTTCTGCTACTGGGTCCTCATCATCACTTGAAAAAGAATTTTGATGGTAGACAACCATAGCGAGTGGTTTCTCCCACTCCCCCAAATCTGCATTTTCAAATTCTTGATCACTGTCGTTTATGAAGGAGAGGTATTCCAACCTAATTTTTCTTATGCTTTGATCATCTCCTTCTACTGCCCCAAGGCTTTCAACCTCCTCTTCTTCTTGATTTTCAGCATTTGTGTTGGTTGTCCTAGCATATGCTGTTGCAAATTCTGTTAATTCATTTTCAATTGCCATTCGTTCCTTTTCTTGAGTGGAGGACTTCCCTTGATTGGTGGAGGGAAGGCCTTCTAAATTAATTTTAATCAGATTTTCACCAAGGCACCTTGCTATCCTAGTAAAATCTGCCTCTTCCTCCTAGTTTTCAACTTCAATGTTTGCTGCTCCAACATCAACTTGTATCAAATTTCTTAGTTCATCCTTACTTTGCTGTCCTTCGGATGTTGACAACTCTTCTGCCTCATGGGATAACTTCTCTTCATTGGAAGTTGGCTGCTCCAACTTGTTCGAACAACCCTTGGCTTGAGCAATGATGTTGTCACATGATGGACACATAAATTCTGAATGTGGTGCATTGTGAAATCTACACCAACTTGCCATTAGTACTTCCTCCAATCTCGGTCCATCCTTGCTGCTCAAATGTTCCTGGATCAGCTCCTTGAATGCCTTGGTTGCCATGGTTGTCAATTCTTCCTTTGAGTCTACAAGGGATAAAGGTAGATAGATTTCCTAGAAAGGGATTTCTCCTTGTAAGACCTTTTCAATTCTGCTCAAAAAAGTTAGACACCCCAACTCGTTGTGCCTAGCAGTGCAATAGATCTGACATCTATCTGCCAACGCGAATTGCTACAATGGCTTCTTAAGTCTCTTGTTCAAATTGGCATGCAGTTGAGTGATGTCAATTTGTGCATGCTGCTCCATTTTGACTCAACTTCTTTCGCCTTCAAAATTTTCTAATTTTTAGCATTAAAAGAGATCTCCCTATCTCAGATTTCTTCTTGAAAGGTCACTATTCGATTTCCAACTTTCAGCTTTGTAGCCTCAACATGTCATGCCCTCCTTCTAGTGCCAGTTCTGTTGATGGCGTTAGGAGGAGGAGGGAATAAAATGAATCACTTCCAACCTTCAGCTTTGTATTCCCAATGTGTCAAGCCCTCCTTCTAGCGCCAGTTCTGTTGATGTGTTTTTTATGCACTTTTCAACACAGGCAGTGCGTAGGTGCACTACCTCTCTTGAAAGACAATCTTCCACAACCAGATTGCAGAACACTATCCCAAGGTCTCTAATGTCAGGCCTTGACAGTGCTTGGAATATCTCAGTTGTTTGATGTGATTTGTTGGAATCACAAGGCAGACTTACAAATGAGTTACAAAGTAGGGAAGTTGGATTTGCAAATGCAGTTTCAAAGTGCTGGAAGTGAATGAATAGTGGCTGTCCACTCAAAACAGCAAGTTGAAACTCATCAAATTCATCTGATTTAGCTTCATGGTGATGCTTTAGATCCTACTCTAACCAAGGATTAAAAGAAACAGCAAAAGGAGAAGGGTTAAGAAATCTATTCTAATCCTAAGCTACGAATGAACCGTAACAATGGTGGCTACTAAAGTAGACAGACTTCCTAAATTGGGTTTTGCTTGGCCAAGAGAAACCTACAGTTGCACAACACCAGTGCAATCTTCTAAGGACTCCAGATTTTCAAATCACACATGCACATCATGCACATGTAATTGAACTAAGTTGCAGCAATGAAGTAATGAGCTCAGACTAGCTTTGCAAAGTGACTCATCATCAATGACCCACAAAAAGTATGAGCTGGAAATCCATCAAATACTGAAACAACAATCACCATCACCATTTCCATTCAAAAAAAACTAACACCTAAACTAATAGGGAAGTTAAACCATGCATGCAAGATGAGCAAAATCAAAGAGAACATCCATAAAATCATGCAATATTGTCTTCTATTGCTGCAAATGTTTTTTACAATAGCTCTCCAACCTTTACAAATGAGGGGCAAGCCCCTATTTATAGTTTTTCAAAGCCCAAATGAATGCCCAAGATCAATTACATCAAATGGCCCAAATTTGATTACAATAGGGTTTCACCTACCCTCCATTATCTAGCAATTTAAAATACATTCCTTGTATTTTCCCTATTTTGTCATCTAGTGCCAGTTACTATAGAAATTTTGTCATTTAGCTAATTTCCCTTTTCACTGTAGCTAAAACTACTTGAAAGTTGTCTTTTGCTTGATGTGCTTGCAGTGTTCTTCCTTTGATCAAATGATTCTGTCGACGATTGGCATCAATGGATTGGTGGCCCCTGATTCAGGCAGAAAGCTCCTTAGAAATCATCATCATCTGGAAAAAGGTAGGACAACTCCCTCAATGGGCCTCTCCGATAGACCTGCAGAAGGCTTCTTGACTCCTGCAAACACGAAGTGTCGTAAGTGCATTTATACATGAGTTAAGAAAAATGTCAGTCAAGCCTACAAATTCCTTGTTAGATCTATCCATGCATAATCAAAATATCTTGATATTCATATTTGGAGCTCA
Organism: Sequoia sempervirens; assembly: GCA_007258455.2. Taxonomy (NCBI): domain Eukaryota; kingdom Viridiplantae; phylum Streptophyta; class Pinopsida; order Cupressales; family Cupressaceae; genus Sequoia; species Sequoia sempervirens. Next base: position 45,220 of record VDFB02133561.1, on the reverse strand, counting down.
TTTGGGCCATAAACATTAATGCGTGCTTCAAGGGTGCTGGCTTCCCCTATGGCGGAAGGCCAACGGTGAATGGTGGAAGGCAATCTAGAGGGCCAGACCCAGAAGGTCGGAAGGATGGCAAAAAGACGGCAGAAGGCCAACGGCGGACAGCAATCTGGAGGGCCGGACCCGGAAGGCCAACAGTGGACAGCAATCCAGATGGCTGGACATAGAAGGCTAGAAGGACGGAAAAAGGATGGCGGAAGGAAAAACAGTTGGGAAGGAGGCGCGCTCCTAGATGTTAAAAACAACCAAGGAGGGACGAACTCTCAGAAATGGCCACGGAGGGTCTGGGCTCCGGAGGCCAGGAAGGAGGTGGCCGCTGGAAGTTCCAAAATGGCCACAGAGAGGTGGAGCCCCGGAAATGGCCACAGAGGGGCCGGGATCCAGAGGCTGAAAGAAGTTCCAAAATGGCCACGGAGAGGCGGAGACCCAGAAATGGCCACAAAGGGGCCGGACTCCAGAGGCCGGAAGGGAGGTGGCCGCCGAAAGTTCCAAAATGACCATAAAAAGGCGGAGCCCCGGAAACGGCCACAGAGGTGCCAGGCTCCGAAGGCCGGAAGGGAGGTGTCCACCTGAAGTTCCAAAATGGTCATGGAGAGGCAGAGCCCCTGAAACGGCCACGGAGGCGCAGGGCTCCGGAGGCTAGAAGGGAGGTGGCTGTCGGAAGTTCTAAAATGGCCACGGAGAGGCGGAGACCCAGAAACGGCCATGGAGGGGTCAAGCTCTGGAGGCCAGAAGGGAGGTGGCCATCGGAAGTTCCAAAATGGCCACGGAGAGGCGGAGCCCCGAAAATGGCCACGAAGAGGCCGGGCTCCGGAGGTCGGAGGGGAGGTGGTCGCTGGAAGTTCCAAAATGGCCACGGAGAGGTGGAGCCCCGAAAACGGCCACGGAGGGGCCAGGCTCCGGAGGCCGGAAGGAGGGTGGCTGCCGAAAGTTCCAAAATGGCCACAGAGAGGCGGAGCCTAGAAACGGCCACAGAGGGGCCGGGCTCCAGAGGCCGGAAGGGAGGTGGCCGGAAGTTCTAAAACGGCCGGAGAGGCTGAGTCCCAGGAACGGCCACAAGTTGGGTCGGGTTCTGAGTGGCCTGAAGCAAAGGTGGCCTGCCTAGGTTCCAAACGTGGCTACTGTGAAAGGTGGAGCGACGGAAATCCGCCATTGCAGGGCCGTGAAACGTGAGGTCGGAAGGAGGGATGCGCCGTTCAAAACAAATGTGCGGGGATTAAACTCCGAAAACGCAAACTTAACCAAACTTTGACGAAACCTTGGTAGTTCATTTACACACTTCAAACACATTCTAGATCCAAAAAAGGGTGACCCCAAAGTCAAAAATGAGGAAATGGGAGCGACGGGGGTCCATAGATGTTTTCAAACAGCCAAGAAGGAAGGGAATTCCAGAGGCAAAGTTCTGAAACCACCGAAACTTAACGAAACGTTGACGAAACCTTGGCAGTTCATTGAAACACTCCAAACACATCCTAAATCCACCAAAAAGTTGTCCCCAAAGCCAAAAATGTGAAAACTGAACCGACAGGGGTCCACAGATGTTTCCAAAATAGCCAAAGCAAGACAAAAGGCAGAAAGGGTATGGGGGACTTTATTTCTCTACAGATTTGAATACCCCAAGCAGGTGAATTTGGGTAGGGGATTTGATCGTTTGATGGCACATGACCAATTTGGGCTTGGAAATGGGGCACGCAAAACAAGACAGGAGCAAAGCAGCCTGTCAAAAGCGGAAAAAGGGGGTCCCTACCTATAGTGGGGCATGTATACAAAACATGCACAACATGTCCATCAAGCCACTAAGGGTTTTAACCAATCCTACTCGGGGCTCTTATAGTTTTTACAGTAAAGAAACTATATGGCTAAGGCCTACATACCATTGGACTTGATGATTTAGTCTTATCCTTTTATATATACCGACTTGAGTGAAAAACCAGTTGGAGTCACTTTCAAATTGGTCTTAGGTAGGCCCCTCTAAAGGTAAACAAAAGCAAGGAAGAACATTTGTAGTTCGATTGATCTTTCTTTAGAAATAAAGAGAGAACACACACGGTATACTCAACTCACATGCAAAAGTTGTTCAATTTTAAGAGCCCAAATTGAAATATGGAGGCAATCGCTTATACAACTTAATATCACCAAAAGGACTTTTGATTCTCAAGATCACCGTGAAGTGCGAGAGAAGTGTATACACCCTTTTAAATGAGATTACTTTGTATAAGAAATTAAAAAACACAAAATACACATGTTCATTTTAACCTTCAAAGAAAAAATGGATTTTTTTAAGCACCAAGATTGAAATGTGAAGATTGCTTGTTCAATTGTTAAGCCCAAAACAAAATGTAGTAAGTTCCTAAAGTTCTTTTTAATCCCTTTGTTTTTTAATTTTTTAAGCCCAAATGAAATTTATTGAGTCCTAAAAAGCTTGAAGATGACAAAGTCCTTAGAAATGGGATTATAATTGCTCCCCAAAGTGTTTAAAAACACCTAATACAATAGAATAAACATGCCATAATAAGTCTTGCTTTCATTTTCTCCTTTCACTCTTTATCAAGCCAACCTACAAAAAGTGGTTAAAAATACAAAAACAGAGCCAAAAACCAGTTAGAAGTTCAAATGGATCAAAATGAAAAAAAGAACATATTGAAAAAACTAGAAATTTTCCTTTTACCCCACCCTAGCGGTGTAGTCTGCGATGGCAGCACAGTTTGGAGGATGTCAGTGGCAAACTGGTGAAGCCAATGACGAATTATGGAGGGACAATGAGCACGATTGCAACTCTATTTTACATAGTGGCATAGTATGTAGTTTGAATTGGCCAATCCCTCAAGAAAATGTCTTTAGCATCACAGTTTGTAGTTTGGCAGCATTGCTAAATAGTGTCGCTGGATTGATAGTGACAGAGTTTGACCTGGCAGTAGTGTAGTTTCTTGTAGACACACAAAAATTCAAAAAGCAACATAATTTGGTAAAAAAACGTGTTAATTTCTTCAAATCCGCCCTCCTTCTAGTGCCAAAATATGAATGGTGATCCCATACCTGCACAAACACAAACAACAAACACAATATTAGTCCATCATGCAAGTTAGAAACATCATTCCCCATAAGATTCATTTGAAATGCAATGAAAAAGAAATAACATGAAAAACAAAAATAAAAGCTATTAAATCCTATTCAAAGCTCAAACTCTCAATCCCATGGGAGAATTGGTGATATTTTGATGTGGAAAATAGACCTTTCCCAATTCCTTGCAAGCTTGAAGATGATGATTGGATGAATATTGATGTTCCTTGATGAAATTTTGCCATAACCTAGCTATGAGATGATAAAAACTTATAAAAATGGATGAAGATGGTTGAAGATAACTCAAAATAATGAAGATGATAACTTTGCATAAGTTGTGGATGAAAATGCCTAAGTTTGTGGATCCCAAAATCAATATGAGAGCCTTCTATTTATAAAAGAGAATGATGGAGGAATAAAAAGAATGGATGAATGTGGGATCAAACACCAACCAATAGCATAAAGCCACTTGTCAACATATGAATAGAGAGAGGTGGAGTACATTTTGATGAATGTGCACATAAATGCTATTAGGTGGATATTTGAAATTTGAAAGTTGTCTTGTTGGAGGTAGAAGAAAATAGAGTTAATGCCACTTGGCTCAAGAAAAAGGACTTGTAAGAGTCATAAATGCCAAGTTGGAGGATAAGACATTTGGGAGGGAGAATTCAAATTTGAAGAATATTCCAACTTGATGCCTTTTTTAGTGAAAATAGAAGAATTTATAAATCAATTAAATTGTGCAAGTTGACAATCTAGAGGATTTCATGGATTAGAGTTAGAGTTAATCAAGATTTGATTAAGTTAGATGGAGATTAGTTGAATTTGACATTTAACTTCAATATTTGGATTTATTTAAATTAAATGAGAAGATAAAGAACATTAGTAATTTAATTAAATAAATTTAATTTATTTAAATGAATAAAATTAGCAGTTTAATCAAATAAAATTAATTTATTTAATTAAAGAGATAACTTAGGATTGTGAAACATAGATTTTAGGACCCAATGGACTCTCTAACTCTTATAGGGTTTTTCACCCAAAAGGAGTGAGATTAGATCCTAAAATGCTTACTGATTCATTCAAATTAGGAAGTATGTAATGTGATGTTATGTAAATGAACTAATCCAAGTGCAATTGATTGATTAAAATGATCTAGAATGAATGCAAAGATGTAATTTATCTTATGTTTGAAAACACAGTGCAATATGCAAACAACTATGAAAGATGAAAAAATTGAAAGAAATATGCAGAACATAAGGTACAAGGTCAAATCTGAGTGCACCTCGATGATGTGCGGGATTTCTAGAATGTCTGGAATGATAATGAATTTTTTTTATTTTTAACAGTGGGACTCATTCAGCAAGGGTGGTGAATCAGTCCTCCTACTATTGAAAAAGTCTTAGGATCTGATTTCTGACAACCGAGAGTTGATTTCTGACAAAATTTAGATTTCTAGATTTCAAGTGGGACTCATTCACCAAAGGTGGTGAATCAGTCCTCCCCAAGATTTCTAAAAAGTCAAAGGTCAAAACTGCTACTCCAAATCTAGTAATGACTGAATATCAGGTTGTTGGGATCAATTCTATAGAAAATGGGCTGAAAGTCACACAAATTGCTTGAATAGATGATGAATTTATTTGAAGAGCCTAGTTGACTTGAATTCCACTTTTCAACACCTTTAAACCTCTTAAATATGCAAAACAAAGCTGCAAACACACATGCCAAAGGGGAAAAATGTTGGGGGGTTAGTGAATAGGGGTTTGTCTTGGTCAAACCCCACTTTTGTAATCAAACCCAATAGAAATGAATGACATGCAAAGGAAATGATAAATGAATAACATGAAAGTATTACAAACTTACCACATCCTTGAATATGCAAATTTGAAGTGATGTCAATGGCTACTCCAAAGTTCTTGAAAGTGTTTGAATTAATGATGCAAAATGCTTGAGTGCTTGAGGATTGCTTGAATGAGGAGAGATATAAAATGAGGTTAAAATCACGTATTTATACAAATCTTGTGCCTTACTATCCATTAATACCTCATCGCAGGCTAACATGAAGTGAATTTAAGTAAAATGCCTAAAGAAAGTTTTAAAAATTTTGAATTTAGGGCCAAGGGGGACTCATTCGCCACCCTTGGCGAATGAGTCCCACCTGGGACCCAAAACCAAGTGTCAGGATAGGACCCAAAAATACACCTAATATAAGCATATGAGGGCATAAAGAGACAAAATAAAGCATCAGAAAGGTGTAAATAGTGAAAATATGCCTAGAAAAGTCTGAAATCTTGATAGAAGACTTTATAACACTTCAAAATAGGACTTTTTGATGAGTGAAAAGGTGGTTTTTAGGTGAATTGCATTAAATAAAGTCTAGAAGAATGTATAAATGTCTTAGAAAACTTCACAACACCTTCACAAGACATCATTCTTTGAATTTTAGCACCAAAATAAGCATGTTCAAGCCAAGATACATCATGAAATTAAAGCAACATAGTTCCAACACTATGAAACAAGACCTAAAAGACCATGAAAATGGGAAGGGTCCATTTTTTAAATGTACATTTAGCTCACACTTTAGTGAGAAAAACTTGCTTTCTCACACTAAAGTAGCCATGAGCATCGAGAAGAGGGTTTGAATGCACTTATGTTAGCAAGATGGAATACAACAAACAAGAAGGATGATCAAGCCCCCAAGATGAAGATCCCATGAAAAACTAAACATAAGGACAAAGGAACACACACGTGTTGAGAGGAATTTAATGAAGCTTCGATCATCAATCCAACTAGTTGTGAAAAGAGATCTGGGCTGATTGTTTTAAAAAGAGAATGTGTACTCTCTGGGGCCATGGAACTAGTTGTCCACGGGGTGAGAAAGCCCAAAAAGTAAGATACATATGCTAGTTGGTATGCACTCACAAACATGCAAAAAGGTTGCTATGGGGAAATTCATGCCGCTAGTTGGGCTTCCCGCTCAACCGTGCTAAAGCTATACCCATTCGATAACTTTAACAAGGCACCACAAAGCCAAAGAAAATGCAAATGTAAATGTCGTTTTAAGGTTTATAAGTAAAATAGGATGGCACCACAAGCATTCAAGTTGTGTTATGCAAGGTGGCTGAATGAGAATGTTATGTGTAATATGTTCAAAGGAGTCTTGTTCAATTTATGCAAGGTTAGTCATGTTGATGATGTTTTCTGCATAGAAACAACTCAGATAGAATATGGAAATCCTATCTCTCTTGAAAGGTAAATCTCTATCAACAAGCCTTAAGAGATAACCCCAAGGTCTCTAATGTCAGGTCTTGACAATGCATAAACAACTTAGTGATAAATGTGAAAATGTTGGTAATCACAATGGGACCTTACTACAAGCAAATGTTGAATCTCTAATTTATCAGATCAAGCAATGTAATGATACCTCAATCCTAAATCTAACCCAATGATAAAAGAAATAACAAAAGATATAAGGTTTCAAAGAGATTTCTAGATTTAACACTACTCCTAAGATTAACAATGCAAATGACAAACACTTGAAATTGACCAATCCCTCAGAAACTGATTTCTACTTGACCTAGATGGATCTACAATCTTATAGAAACAGTGCAATCTTCTAAGGTGTTAAATATTTTCAGATCATGAACATTCATTCAGAACAACCCTATTGCAATTGAAATGAATAAACCCTCACAATTTAACTAAGCACAATTAATATAAAAGTCTAGGCTAACTTTGCAAAGCAACTAACAATCAGTTGGTTGTGAAAAGTATTGACCAGGGATTACTGCAACACTTCAAATATCAAACCATAAACATCATTGAATCAAATCTAATCCTAAATATCCAAATATCAATCTTCCTTAAAACAATTTTAAAGATAGAATAACAAGAACCATGCAAGATAAGAAGAACACAAGTATGGCACCAAATGACAATGTCATTACTTGCATCAAATTATCCACTGTAGTAACAATTCCAGCTTTCTGTTACAATATTTTCTTGAGAACAACTACTTGTTAACTCTTGCTCTACTTCATTCATTTCTATTAGCTATCTCTCTATTTGTTTGTCTCTACTTAAGCCTTACAAATGAGGAAAAATTCCATATTTATAGAAAATCCCAAAAACATGTTGGCCTAGCCAGCTTTTACAATAATATTTGGCCACAAAACAAGCCGGCCAAGAGCAATTCAAAATAAAATAAAGCCTAGGATCTCCAATGCAGCTCAGACCAATGCATGCAAAATAATAGTGAAGCACAAATCTCGATGTAGCCTAGCATTAACTATCTTCCCCTTTGTCTTTATTTTGATCCAGCATTTCATGCACCTTCAAAAGCACCCTATCAAAGTTGGCCATAGGTGGTAAAGGCAAAACCCTAAGTTGGCTTTCAATTGATGTAATACTTTCCCCTAATTGTTTCACCGATTTATCCCACTCAACCTTATATGTTAGATATTTATCAATAACAACAATATAGGTGGTTGCAACATCTAAGTGGTGTTCAATAACAAGATCATCACCAGCTAGAGCATAAACATCCTGCCATGACTTTATCAACTGCTCTAAGCTCAAATATTTACGTGCAATCTTCCTTCTCCCTATCATTATCTCAAAGAAAGCAATGCATCTATTATAAACACCAGTTAGGTCATCTTCAATTTGCCTCCTTTTATTTTAGATCTTCTTTAGAACCTTTTGCCTTATTTGCAAAGCTTCAAACCACTCCCAAGGTTCAGCAACTCTGGAGGAAGGGAGAATTCCATCACTTACAATCTTATCCTTGGTATACTCCATGATGGTTTTAGTTTTCTGCAGCAAGAGGTCTGTATCTTCCTTATCTTGAGCTAATACCTCTTTTATCCAATCCTTTACCCTCATAGCATCTCTTCCAATTAAGAGAATGTCCTTGATAGCTTCATTTCCTTTGGATTGCACCCCTTTCAAGCAATTTGCAGTAGCAAGAGTGGAAGCTTTCATTCTTTCCAGCTCAGTGATAGTTTCCTGGGGTAGGATATTTGCAGCAGAGGATGAGGAACTAGTGGACTACAAGGTTTTCATCAAATCTTCCAAACATTTCCTGAGTTTTTCATTTTCTTTCTTCAACTCTTATTTAGTCTGGACTTCCTTTTTTAATCTACCCAGGATGACTACGCTAGAACCCTCATATTCTTTAATGTCTTGCTCCATAGAGGTGGGCCCTAAATTGATAGTTTGCAGGTTGTAATCTTTTGCAGTTACATCATCCATGTTCTTATCCAGAGCAGGAGTTGTAATGTGGACCACTCTATTACTTGCTTCATCCCTTTCAATCTTTGAAATGACCCTGGCCTTCTTTTTTCCGTTATCTTTTCCTATTTTTTCCAGTAACTCATCCCAATTAGGTTGGGTGTCCTCCAAAACAACTTGCTTTCTCCTTATTTCTTTATCCAACCAATCTAGAACAATAGACTCTAACTGTACTTCGCTTTGTCCCACTTCCTCCTACTGGTCTTTAGGAACTTCTTTATTCAAACCCTGCTTCTTAGGAGTCTCATCTACCTTATTATCCTTTTCTTCAGCATGCTCTTCCCTGTGCAAAGGTGATGGAACCTTCACTACTTCTTCTCTTGGAGGTGATTTGACCTCTTTAGTGTTAACAGGTGAATCTTCATATGCAACCAGGGGAGACTGCATCACCTTTTCCACTTCGGCCTCAACATTATAAAGCTCACCCTCATGAAATTCCTCTCCTTCTATATCTTGGTGATCTTCAGCTTCCTTGGATTCACCTGATTCATCATTTTGAGCCTCAGGGACATCATCAGGTTGCTCCTCATGAGAAGTAACTAGAGGAGGATCTTTCTTTGGCACATTATCTTTAGGAGGAGTCCTCGATTTCCTTGTATACACCTGTGTATTTTCTCCTGAACTCTCTACATTTACTACAGGTGGATTAACTTCTTCTCCATCCTTGGAACTTTCCTTTTGTGACAATATTACAATTCTTCTCCTTTTAGGCACAAAAGCACTATTCTCAAGATCTTTCTCTTCAGTTTCTTCCTTACCAGACTTCTTAGTCCTTGAAGTATGCCCCCTTTTCTTGGAAATTGACTTTCTCTATTTTTTTGCTTCCTGAGCCTTCTCTATTTGAATATCTTTAATCTTGATTTTGAAAGGAGAGCTCACCTTACCTTTAGGATCTTGCTCAGTTGATTCCTCGCAAGTGGAGTGAGGGTCCGAATCTCCCATCAGATCAAAGGTGCACTATACACCCTCATTTTCCAACTCCCATATTTTATGCTTTAGCCACATCTTGGTATACTTGGTGACTAGATCCATTATCTATCCTAATTCTGTCTTTTCTTCTTCTAGCCAATCCATATCACCAATTGGCCTATCCTTTACTGCCTCATAAGTGTGGCCTTGAATCAGGTCCCCATCATCTTCAAGTTGATCAGGAACTACCTTCACATTATATAATCGGACTAATTCAACTGGAAGGCGAAAAAACTTCTTCTTTCTAACTTCATACTCATCACTACAGTTGGCCTAGTAGTCTTCCAGATCAACCTTATGGCTATATTCTCTACTGGCCTTATTTTGGGTTTCACCTGTTATGTCAAATCTAAACCTCTTCGAATGGAAAGATAAACCAAGAGTACTCATCTCTTCTTCTGAAGCCTGATTTGAATTAATGGAAGGGAACACCTCTCCAATGCCTATCCTCAAAGGGAATTCTCCACCAAAACTAGTCTTATACTTATCCCTTTTGACAATAGCATCAAAATCACATATCTGTCTAGTGACCTCTAGGAGTAAAATATGATTAGTGGGATACCTTGGAAGTTAGTAAGGAGACCTTTGAAACCCATCAATACTGATGTATGAGAAGGTTGGAAACTGAATGAACCAAGCATCATATTTCTTGATGAGCTCCTTGCCTTGATCTAAAATCCTCATGTGTTCTGCACCCTAAAGTAATCTGGTGATATGCATGGTGAATGCATCATCCACCCTCCTATAACTCGAGCTTCCCAAGTGAAATTGAGAGTAAACCTCATAGATAACATCATGTCCAAAAATGTCACTAGTACTCAATCCCTTATATAGATGAAATCTTGCAAGTGCATAGAGTAAGTATGAGGTCATTGTCAAGGTCTTGGTTTGCAGCACATTGAACAATTTCTCATGAATCACCCTACTTATAACACCTACCCAATGATAGTTGATCTTTTCCCATTCCATCCTTGCAATGACATGGCACATCCAATTCTCAAACATACCTGCACTTTTTAATCCAACCACCCTGCTAAGAAGAGTGATGGCATCATAATACTTCTTCTTGAACTTTTCCCTAAATAGTTGTTTAGGTAGTTTATGTAAGCTGTAGAATGGGAGAAACAAGCTAAACTATGCATCTACGCTTCTAAATAAGATAATTGCATCTAAAACTTAATAAATTTAAACTAATTTAAACTAGAAAGCTTCAGAAATCTATCCTATTTCTCTCTAACTCTAAAGACTTCTCTAATTTACTTAGCTCTCAGATTTGTAAGCTAATAAAACTATTAAAGTGACACTTAGAGAACGAGAAATGAATTATTCTACTCTAATATGTTCTAAATGTGCAAATTCTATTCTAATGGTAGCCATGACTGCAAATGCTGGATGCTAGATGAATGCTGGATGAATGTTGGATGAATGTTGGATGATTTGGATGCTTGAATGCTTTGGAAACCTACAGAGTAAGATTGCATAAATTGGGATCCTTTTTGTGTAGCCCAAGAGCTGTATTTATAGCTTTCACGACAGCATAATTGCACAGGAAACCGAGATGAGGGGCTGTGATTTCCTCTAGAGAATCCAAAGGCATGGGATGAGAAGAAGGAGCTGATCATGGAGAATGGTTTCTCCCCATGAAAACACCAGGCAAGATAAGAGGGAAGGTGGGTGGAAGGTTGTTGAGAGAACTTCCTGCAAATTTTCCCTGAAGCTTTCCCGTGAATGGCAGTGCCATTAATTTGATTGGTGAGAAATAAATATTTATTGGTGAGTGAATAGTGCAAAATTTATGCATAAATTTAAATATTTTTAATTTATTTAAATTTAGCAAAAAGGAGGAATAAATAATTTAATAAATCAAACTATAGGGTTTGTTTTATTCAATTAAAAGGAGAATGATAATTAAATAAAAGATTTTTAGCAATCTTTATTTAATTAAGAAGAAATGTGATTTTAAATAACACAATTTATTTAAATTGTGTATTAATTTTAAGATAGAAGAAATAATGATACTAATTAAATAAAACAAATTTTTTAATTTTGTTTATTTAATTAAGAGAGAAATAATATGATGAAAATGATAATAATTAAATAAAACAAAGTTTTTAATTTTGTTTATTTAATTAGGAGAGGAAAATAGAAGAATTATAAATGAACTTAATATAAATAAATATTTCTATTTATTTACTAAGTAGAAGAATTTAAGATTAATTAATCAAATAAGTCGTATTCAATTAATTAGATTCTCCAGACCATTTTTAGGTGTTTACATTTTGCCCCTCTTTGAAGTGATGTGTTTACGCAGTGCTTCAAAGAATGATTTTGCTTCAGCTACCAGTATTGATGAAAGGTTTTAAAGCATGCTCGGTTTGCGGATGATGATTTTGCCATGGTGCCTAGAGACATCAAAATTCCAGACCAATTTTTTGGGTTTTCAGGTACATGATGGTTTGATGATAAATTGATGAAGAAACAATTTATCTCCCGACAAGATTGTAAATGCCTCAGTGATTGAGAAGAATTAATTCTTTAGAAGGAAAAAATAATTAAATCCCATTAAAATCCCCCAAAAATAGCCTATAAATGCTCCAAAGGTCATTTTCAAAAGTCATTTGTGCATTGACTTTGACAACCTTGAGATAGAGACCCTCCAGAGTATTCAGAGCTAGGATGCCTATCCCATACCACACCCACTGACTTGAGCATGTGTGCCGTCACCAGCGTCCGGCCGATTATGGTCCTCCGGTATGTACCTCAAACCTTTCTCGTAATTTGCACCATTAATTTTGATGCATTTTGGCACATTTTTAGAGTTTTAGCGCGCGGGGAATACGGTGTAGCGCGCCCGTAATTTTTTGTAGTGCGTCATAGTTTTAGCACGTCCGGTCTATAGCGTAGCGCGTCTGGTAAGTTTTGTAGCGCGCCAACAGTTTTAGCACACGTGGTAAGTTTTGCAGTGCATCTATGAATTTTTGTAGCGCGCCAGAAACATTAGTGCGCAGGGATAGATCTGTAGTGCGTATGGGGATTTGTGTAGCGCGCCAGACTTTTTAGCGCATTTGGTTGATTTTGTAGCGCTTTGGGTAAAGATTGATGTAACATTGTGCGTTTTGATTTTTGTCGATTTGTTTTTTATTCTATTTAGTTTTGTTCTTGACTAAAATATATGGAAAACAATCTCATGATGAGCGAGATCTATTGATTGATATAATTACCCTCATGATATGCGAGGAATAATTATGCATTTTGTTAGATTGAACCCAATTGATAGATGAGAGTTCCGTGATGATTTGATAGGTTGATAGGTAAAAGCACAATGTTTGAAAATTTGATGATCTTTGATATTCTGATAAAAATGTTTTGTTGTGCATGAGTACAGGAGCAGTTGGATGTGATCCAGGTGCAGGAGCAGTTCCCATGGCCGTTTGATATGATTTCACGACTGTCTCCTGATGAGAGATAGCATATTGCTGCCTGTGGTTTGGCTACATTGTTGGACATGCCCCATATTAGACTCAATAGGGTTCTATTGACAGCTTTGGCAGAGAGGTGGCATAGTGACCACAACACATTTCATGTACCTACTGGTGAGATGACAGTGACGCCAGAGGATGTATGGCATATTCTTCGCATACCGTTTGTTGGAGAGATTGTGGTTCACGACTCGGAGGAGGTTGGTGGTGTAGAAGCTATGCAGAGAGTCTTCCAGGATCCTCACATTGCAGGAGAGTGGATCCCATGGATAGATATAAATGAGTCATATGCTCCTCTTCCTTTTGTTTTGGTGGGTTTCATTGGTGGATTCCTTTGTCCTGATAAGAGGTCAAAGGGTCTATCGCTTGGATGGGGTCGTGTGCTAGAGGGCCTGGTGGTCCATAGGACGAGATATGCATGGGGCATGTGCATGCTAGCCTAGTTATATCATGATTTGCATTGGGTTTATATCTCAGCGGTAGTAGTTTATCTGCAGGGGCTACCCTTCTCCAGGTATGGGCCTGGGAGCATATTTTTGTTACGCATCCCGTACCAGTGTTGGCCAGACCAGTGACGAGGCCATATGTATTTCGATATAGAGGCAGGCCTACCCAGCATATGATGGGTAAGCTTGAGTATTGGAGATGGATCGTTGATGATATAGAGGCAGTGACCTGGCGTCCGTACCTAGACTGTGATGCCTGGGATGACGATGATATTGAGTTGGGGTTCTTGTCCAATTCTATGTATTTGATCGAGAAGAGCCCCAGGGTTTTGGAGCGGTTCCTGTTTCATCGTGTGTACAGACAGTATGGTATTGTGCAGTGCATGTCATTAGGTGTAGCACATTATGGACGGTGACAGATTGATGTTCTTGATTGGGGTCCCAGCTTGCCTTACGGGGCACTTGTTGAGGGTTACCGTGCTCTACAGCCATCAGCATGGGATGTTTGGCAGGATATTGTCGAGGCACCTATTACTCCTGAGTATGGAGAGTATCTGGCTCTACATCCTCCTCCACGGATCACTATTCTAGATGAGCCAGCACCTGTACCAGCGGCAGCACCAGCAGTAGCACCAGCAGGGGGTGTTCAGGTTGGTCAGAGATGGGGTAGAGAGGAGGATGTTGATGTGGATGTGGAGAGCAGCTCAGAGACCGATAGTGATGAGAACTCTGATAGCAGTGATGATAGCAGTGACGATGATGGCGGAGATGGGAGGGGTCCGAGCGTAGCAGTTTCATCAGAGCCATCCTCCAGTGTGCCTCGTAAGAGGCAGGTTGTTATGTCTTCATCGGCAGATCCCCACCGGGCGTTAGCAGGCTGGGAGTGCAGTGCAGACATTGCGGGGTCAGCTGGCAGGTGCGGGGGTTGTGCTTCGGACTTCGGGCTCGAGGCAGGCATAGCTAGCCCAGCACTTTCGAACCCGAATTATCAGCGATTGGTAGAGATGGGAAGGCATTACGAGGTAACAGCCCGCCACGGGCACAAATTGGCGATTCACGAGAAACACAATTGTCCACGCCGAGCCGCAGATCCGACCTTATTTAGGCGGATACTGTCCGGCGGAACTGGCTGAGGCAACCTGAGAGCGTACGAAGAAGATTCCTGAGAAAGTGGCGGATGGTTACGTAGCGGATTATATGCATGATCCATGCGAGCGGTGCTGAATTGAGTTCTACGAGGAGCAGCTACAGGCGCATAGCAAAAGAGTCAGCTATGCACAGTCGCGCTCAGAGAGGACTCAGTCGAGGACAATGAGTAGAGGTGTGACACAGCCTCTGCCGAGAGATCCTAGGACGTCTGGTGGTGGTGCTAATACTAGTGTGAGACCTGCTCCTTCTGGTGGGAGTACTACTTGAGATTATATGTGTACCCATTGAGAGATTGATACAACCATTTTTGACATGATGTTATTTTCATTATTTTCAGACTTCATTGTATACTTGACACTTGATGAGATATAGTTGTGCAGCGGTTCGTTTGATTTATGATACGATTTTACATGATTTATGTGATGGATGCATTGATTTTATGATGTATTGATGTGATGGATGTATGGATTTTATGATGTATTGACGTGATGGATGCGAAATGATATTGATGATGTATTTCTTTTCTTAATGAGATGTAATGTATGATAGATTAAATGTGATGGATGATGTATGGAAAATGTAATAAATACAAATGTGATATGTGAATATGTGAAATGAATTGTAAAATGTGATATGTGATAAATGGATGACGAATAATGAGATGTGAATAGAATGATATGCGACGAAATGTGATTTAATTGTAATGATAAATGAGTAAATGATTTTATTTTATTTTTATGAATGATGAGATGTAAATGTAAATGAATTGTAATGATGTATGATAGTGTAAAATGAAATGTAATGAAATGGAATGACTGATGAAATGAAATGGAATGATGTATGTAAATGAAAATGAAATGTAATGATGTATGAAAAATGAGATGGAATGCAAATGAAATGGAATGACTGATGAAATGTAAATGTAAATGAATGTATGTAAATGAAATGTATGATGAATATGTGATGATGTAAGTGTAAATGATGTATGGATAAATGAAATGTGTAACATAACATGTATATGATGTCATGAAATGCAATTTTATTGTGAATTTATGATGAGATGAAGATATGATCCTATGTGCATGTGTCAAGTATACTCAGTCTTTAGTAAGGAAAGATAACATCATTTGCGATTGAATCATTGGAACTTGTGTTGCCAGTACTCTGCAGATGTATTATTATGAATGCAATCTATGTTAACCATGCAAATGCCTATTTTATTAATGCAAATCTAAGTGTCACTTCAATAATCATTTTATTCTGCTTTGTATCATCACTGAGCTTTTAAAAATGTTGAAAGCGAATACAAGCATCAATGATATGAGATAGACCAATGATGACCTGAGTATTTCTTTCATGATTTTTGATATTGCAAGCAAACACAAGCATCATGGTATAAGATAGACCAATGATGACCTGAGCATTTCTTGCGTAAACAAACAAGAATTAATCATTTTCTTAAGTGAATTTGAATGTCATCCATGATACTTGGTAGAGCATTTCCCGCGACAATTCACAAAACAATAATGATTAATTCACAAACAATAAACAAAGAAAAGGTATCATTCTTCTTCCTTACTTCTCTAGTTCAATACATCATTGAGTTGCTCCAAAGAAATGATAATCAAATGATAAAAAGCACAACAATTCAAATTCTACTTAATGTATTTTCAAATCATTATTCAGATTAGATCATCAGTGTTGAGATGTGTGTGCTGATGTGTGCATGATTTTTCCAAACGTTTGATCAAATGATGTGATCTAAAGACCTATCCTAGGGGTCTCGGGGACTGATCAAAGATTAGTCTTGCCTACATTATATACGCAGAGACCACGTAGTTTGACTGACACAGACTCCACTTTTGACTGATGTAGACTCTATTTTGATTTTCTGATGTTTTTGGATTTTGGATTTTGTGATGTTTTTGGATTTTGATGGATTTTGTGATGTTTTTGGATTTTGATGGATTTTCTGATGTTTTTGGATTTTGATGGATTTTCTGATATTTTTGGATTTTGAATTTTCTGACGTTTTTGGATTTTGAATTTTCTGATGTTTTTGGATTTTGATGGATTTTCTGATGTTTTTGGATTTTCTGATGTTTTTGGATTTTGAATTTTCTGATGTTTTTGGATTTTGAATTTTTTGATGTTTTTGGATTTTGATGGGTTGCCACTTGAGGTTGTCGTGTTTGACTGCCCTTCCATGCAAGCTGAAAGTCTACTTGTACCAGATAACATTAGGATGTTGCCCCCAAGTTAGGGTAAAACCTGGTATCCTTACTATGATATGGATAGTGATAATCCCAAATGATAGATGGAAATGATATGAAAGGAAACAATCGTAACAACACTGTACCCAATAGATAGAGGAGTTTGGTGAAAATCACAAGTAACGCCTGTTTTCCAGGTTTTCATCACTTGTTTTTATTGTGTCCTTTTTTTTTTTTTTCTCATCATGATGCCTATTTGCCAGGTTTTCATCAAGACAACTTTATTGACCGTGCACTGGATATCCTCAAGTGTAGAATCGCCTGAGATGAATGTTGTTCATGGGCTCCTCCAACATGTCTCCTTCTGGTGTAGACAGTCGGTATGCTCCTGATCCATAGACTGATATGATGACATAAGGTCCTATCCAGTTAGGTTCAAACTTTCCCTTCTTTTCTCTGTCTGCTTGATTTCTAGGGTTTTCCCGTAGGACCAAGTCTCCAATCTGGAAGACTCTAGGCTTAACCCTATGATTATAGTTCCTAGACATCCTTTGTTGATAGGCTGTCAAATGATTGACAGCTTGTTGTCGACGTTCATCGAGTAGCTCTAATTCCTGAAGTCTAGAGACCCTATAATCTTCATCTGAAATGAGTCCCTTTAGTGAGACTCGAAGGGATGGAATTTCTACCTCAATAGGTAGTATTGCTTCTGATCCATAGACAAGAGCATATGGTGTAGCTCCTGTTGGTGTTCTGATACTAGTCCTGTAAGCCCAAAGAGCAGGATTTAGCTGAACGTGCCAATCACGTCCCACTTCATTTACAGTCTTCTTGAGAATCTTGAGGATTGTTTTGTTCGAAGCTTCTGCCTGCCCATTACCTTGAGGGTAATACGGGGTTGAAAAGCGATGTTGAATGTGGAACTTTTCACACAGCTCTTGGACGTCTTGGTTTTTGAAAGGCCTGCCATTATCTGTGATGATTGACTGGGGTATCCCATATCTACAAATGAGATAATTAAGAATGAAAGATGATATTTGCTTTCCAGTGATTGTGGTTAAAGGAACTGCCTCCACCCATTTTGTAAAATATTCGGTTGCTGTGATAATGAACTTGTGTCCATTAGATGAAGATGGGTGAATTTTCCCTACCAGGTCTAATCCCCACTGACAGAAAGGCCATGTAGTTGCAAATGGATGCAACTCCTGTGCTGGTGCATGTATAAGATTGCCATGGATCTGGCATTTTGAACATCTTTTGACAAACTGATAAGATTCTTGTTCCATGTGTGGCCAGTAATACCCCAAACGAAGGAGTTTCTTGGCTAAAGATAATCCACTTGAATGTGTTCCACAAATTCCTTCATGGACCTCATGTAAAGCGGAAGCGGATTCGTCATGTTCTAAACAACGTAAAAGAGTACCATCTAGGCCTCGACGGTAAAGGGTGTCGGCAATAATGGTATGTTTGGCGGATTGGCGTATGAAGTTGCGCTTTTGGTTGCGAGAAAGATCTGGTGGTAAGATATTATCTTTCAGATAAGCATAAATGTCTCCATAAATGGAGGATTGGGCACTATCCAAAAGGCTTATGGTTTGAGATTTGGGATTTGCGTATGCAGGATTTGACACTTGTTCTACAATAAATCGATAATGATCTTGCGTTTCAGGCATTTGTAGAAGAGATGCTATTGTGGCCATGGCATCTGCTGCTTTGTTCTCTGATCTTGGTATCTGCTCAAATTTGATTTCTATGAAGTATTTTCTTAGGTCATCCACCAGCCTCTTGTACAAAATCAGTGTGTCATCCTTAGTTTGGTAATCATTGTTGACTTGGTAGATGATTAACTGGGAGTCTCCATACACCTGTAGTTCTGTGATTTTCCATTCAATAGCCACTTTAATTCCAAGGATCAAAGCTTCATATTCTGCCACATTGTTAGTGCAACGGAAGGTAAGCCTGTATGATCGCGGGATTGTGTGCCCAAGAGGTGTGACAAATAGAATTCCTGCCCCTGATCCATGTTGTGTGTAGGATCCATCGAAGTAGAGTTGCCATGGTTGTGTTGTTATATTGAGGATATCTGCATCGGGAAATTCCATGGTCATAGGATGACTGCCAGATAATGGAGCTTCTGCTAATTGGTCGGCGATGGCTTGTCCTTTGATAGCTCGCCTTTCAACATACTGAATATCAAACTCACTGAGGAGCATGACCCACTTTGCCAACCTTCCTGTTAAAGCTTCTTTGCTCAGTAAATACTTGAGAGGATCAATTTTTGCAACGAGCTTGATAGTGTGAGTGAGCATATAATGTCGCAATTTTTGTGTTGCAAATATTACTGCTAAGCATGATTTTTCAATGAAGGTGTAGTTTACTTCATGTCCATTGAGTGTCCTGCTGATATAGTATATTGCCTGTTCTTTTCCTTCTTTATCCTCTTGTGCTAGCAAGGCTCCTAAAGAAATATCTGTTGTTGCGATATATAGCAATAATGGCTTGTCTTCGCTGGGTGGTACCAAGATTGGTGGTGTCATCAGATAATGCTTGATTTGATTGAAAGTACTCTCACAATGTTCATCCCATTTAAAAGGCACATTTTTATGCAAAAGGTGGTTGAATGGATGACACCGATCAGCTAGTTGAGAGATGAATCTTCTGATGGACTGTAGTCGACCTTGTAGAGATCTTAATGTACTGATATTCTTAGGAGGTGGCATTTCCATAATGGCTTGGACTTTTGCTGGATCTACTTCAATTCCCTTTGTAGAAACTATGTATCCTAGGAGTTTTGCTGATGTTACTCCAAAGGCACATTTCTTAGGATTCAATCTGACTTTGAATTTTTCCAACCTGTCGAATATTTTGGCCAATATTTCTAGATGTCCTTCCCTGGTGTAAGACTTTGCTAAGATATCATCCACATAGTCCTCCATGAAGGTGTGCATCATATCATGGAAGATTGTTGTCATAGCTCGCTGGTATGTAGCTCCTGCATTCTTTAACCCAAAAGGCATGACATTCCAGCAAAAGGTGCCCCATGGACATGTAAATGCTGTCTTCTCCTGGTCATCAGGAGCTATCTTGATTTGATTGTATCCTGAAAATCCATCCATGAGTGATAGCATTTGATGACCGGCTGTGAGATCTACAATCATGTCTATGTTTGGCAAAGGAAAATCATCCTTTGGACATGCCTTATTTAAATCCTGAAAATCAGTACATATTCTAATGGTGTTATCTGGCTTTGAAACAGGTACAATGTTGGATATCCATTCTGCATAATCAATAGATCTGATGAATCCAGCATCTAGTAATTTCTTCAAATCATTTTTCACTAATAATGCAACATGTGGATGCATTTTTCTCAGCTTCTATTTTACTGGTTTAGTGCCAACTGGTAAGGATAAGTGATGCATAATGAGATCTGTGTCCAAGCCTGGCATGTCAGAGTATGACCAAGCAAAATTGATGCATCATTCTTCAAAGAATTTGATAAAATCTGGCTTTTCTGTATCTGTCATGGATGCGGCCAGGTGTAGTATTCTTGCTTTCTCTGCTGTGCCAATATTAATAGACTGTGTGGGTTCTATCAATACTGATGATCTTTCATGGTAATGTTGCGGGAGGATGTCAAACCTTCCATCCTTTGGTGCCTCAATGAGGTTTTCGCCATCGATGTGTTCTTTATTTTTACTATTTTAGGATCAAATCTTCCATAGAATGGTTTTCACCATTAGATCCATTTTTTTCTTTCATATTTTGCAACCTGAAGGCTTGGAATCCTCCTCATTTAAAAGCCTCATTAAAAGAAGTATTGGTAGAACAAGTATCAGATTCCTCACAGCAAAGGTAGTTAATAATGGAGGAGTCATTGTCAAAAACAGGGAGATTGATAGGATGTTGGGGTTCCCATTCGATAAGTTCGGGATGTAGTAAAGGCAACGAATCATTAGATGGGTTGAGGTCGGCGATTGTGAAAGCTCGGACGAAAATGTCGTCCAGGTTGTCTATGGTTATGTCGAGGCCTACAAAGGTATTTTCTTCCACATCATTTATCTCAATCGATGTCCGTTCATCTTCACTTGAGTCATCAAAATTTTGTGTTTCAAAGACAATAGGATTAAAACTTGAGCTTTGACCCTCCTCGTGATTGGGGGTATACTTTTTGATAATGTCAACCTGAATATCTTCATAGGAAACTTCTGATAAGTTGTCCCACTCATACTCATTTGAATCTGTTTCAAAATTCTCTTATTTGAAGAATACGCTCCACAGTTTTATTGGTGATTTCTGCTCTTGCTTTTTCTGTGTATCCTAGTCCAGTTTTATCCTTATGTTGGAGCGTAAGAGGCTGGATTGGTTCTGTTATGCCTTGTTTCCTTAACCCAAGAGGTCCCTGTCCTGAATATCCCATCTTCTCAAGAATAGTTTTTCCTTTCCCGTATTGAGTTGTCTCTATGATGTTACTTGTGGAAGCGGGGCTTCCTCATCCTTATAAAGCCAATTTAGTATGGCCTTATCTTCTGATTCTTCATCTAAGCTCCCAGCTTTTACAAATCTGCCATCTAATGTTGTTGTAGATTGTTCTGAAGTGTGGGTGTTTGTAGATGGCTGTCCATATGTTTGTAAGGAGGGTAACATTTGTGATAGATGAAATGAGTGTCCAACACCATATTCACTTATTCCTTTGTCACTTATTTGTACTTCCTTGGTGAATTGATGTGAGAGTGGAGCCAATTGTTCTTCAACATTTGAAGAGTTAGATTGTGCCACCCTTATCTCTTGTGATTTTTGTTGTTTTGGAAGCCACTTTGAAATGAAGCTCTGCTGTTGTTCACTATCTGATGTGCCAACTTCTCTATTGTTAGGTATGAATGTATCCTGAGTTGTCTTCAATGTATGACAAGCTTGGGTGTCATTGTAGTCAGCTGTGATTGTTACCTCCTGTCCATTGACGGGAAATTTCAGGCATTGATGATAGGTAGAAGGTACTGCTTGCATATCATGGATCCAAGGGCGTCCCAACAGTATGTTGTATGTCAGTTCCCTATCTAAGACTTGGCAAACCACTTTTTGGACAATAGGCCCAACTTGAATGGGTAATATGATCAATCCTTTAGAGGACCTTTCTTCTTCATCATATGCTTTGATTGTGATTTTTCTTCTTGTATCAATGGCTTCATCTGAGTATCCTAGTGCACGAATCAGCTTTAAGGTACAAATATTTAAACCAGCCCCTCCATGTATCAGGACACATTTTACACGATGTTTATGGATAAGGACTTCAATGTGAAGGGCAAAATTATGCGGGTGGGTGAGTGATACATCATCATGTTCAGAAAATGAAAGGCAATGAGGTGCAGATAGATGTCCCACCATAGCTTGGAAGTGACACACATCCAGATTGTTAGGTACTCTAGTTGATACGAGAGCTTGTTCAAGAACCTCTTTGTGTGATGGGGAAATCTTCAAAAGTTCCAAGATTGATATTTGTGCTGGTATTTTCTGAAATTGATCGATGAGATTATATTGATTGGAGGGGGGATCCACTGATGGGGATGATATTGATGCTCCTTTCAATATAACTTTGGATTGTGCCCTTGTTGTGGCATTAACCGATTGGTACTCTTATTTCCCTTTGAGTGTGACTACATTGATTTAGTTTTCGGATTTGTCCATATGTTGTACCAAATTGGTAGATGTAATGTCGTTGTTTTGATTGACTTGATTGCATAACTCTTCATCCTCTTTGGCAGCAGAAAAACAAAGGATTGTTGCGTCATAAATATAACCAATGTTCTTACCTTTGGTGTTTACGGAAGAAGATTCTCCCTTCTGATAATTGGGTAGAGGATTTTTGAATGTTGTATGATCTTTGTTTGTTTGAGGGCCTTCTACGAATACTTTCTTTTGATCTATGAGGTCTTGTACCGCATGTTTTAATTGCCAACAATTTTCAGTCATGTGACCTTTATTTTGGTGATAGTGACAGTAATGTAAGTCATTCCACCATGATGGTTTGACTTGAGGGTCCCAATTTCTAGCCTCTTGTACTTGAATGAGTTTTTCATTTAAAAGTTCTTTAAGGACTGATTCCAATGATTGTCCTAACGGTGTGAATTTTCTTTTATTGGAGGATCGTTGGAATGATTGGGTTTTCGTTTCTCCACTGTTATGATTATTTCCTTGATCACTACTTTGTTTGACATTAAAACCATTGTTTTGTTTGTTTGTAGTAGTTGGTGTCAAGGTGAATACTGGTTTAGGTGTATGTGTATCGATCATGGTATCAGTATTCTTGTTCTTTTGCCGGAATCTTGGCTTTTCGTTGTTGTTGTTAGAGGAATGGTTATTGTTTGAACCTTCAGTGAAATGTTTGATTGTTCCTCTTTTGATTAGAGCCTCTTCGATTTTGAGCCCCTTTTCGATAACTTGTTCAAATGTGGATGGACATTGTAAGTCTAATCTGTAATTCATGTCTTCTACTAAGTTATCAATGAACATCTCTATCT
Organism: Sequoia sempervirens; assembly: GCA_007258455.2. NCBI lineage: Eukaryota > Viridiplantae > Streptophyta > Pinopsida > Cupressales > Cupressaceae > Sequoia > Sequoia sempervirens. The sequence continues at coordinate 22,052 of VDFB02133561.1, read as the reverse complement.
TCTCCTCTTCAGGAATAGATCTAGGGTATTTAGCAAATAGCCTTCTCCATCGTTGGAGAAAGGAAAGAAATTTTTCGCCCTTTGCTTGTTTGGTGTTGTAAAGTTCTTTTAAGGTTACCCCATGTTGGATGTTGAATGAGAAGTGTGTTATGAACCTATTGATTAGTTCTTCAAAGGATTGAATCCCAGGTTCTAATTTAGAAAACCACTCCATGCAAGTGTTCCCTAAGCTCCTTGGAAATAGTCGTAGTAGGTAAGAGTCCTCGTGTGCGAACTCTATGCTCATGGCTCGAAATTCTCGTACGTGATCAAATGGATCGGTTCTTCCATTATACTTGTTGTATGTTGGGTACTCACAATACCCTTGAGTCAAATGGATAAGGGAAAATGTCTTGTAATAGATATCTCTTTGTTGGCCCTTGTTGGATATTTTGAAATTGTAATTGCAATTGTTGGATTTGTCTTGTCAAAGCATCTATTTGATTTGGATTTTCTATACTAGTTGAGTTAGGTGTGGCTGTTTCCTTGAGTTGATTGACATCAAAGTCTTTAGGAAGTTTAGCACCTTTGTCAGCTAATAGGAGAAGATACTTTTCCATGTCTTGCTCTAGCATCTTTTCCATAAATTTATGGAAATGAGGGTCTTGTTGAACTTTCTTGATTTCCTCTATAGTTATTTCTTTCTCATGTGAGTTAATAAGAGGATCAGTGTTGCTATATCGTCCCCAAGGGTTTTCTTCAGCCATGGCTGCTATTCTTTCATTTTCTTGTTCTTGTTGTTTTTGATATGCTGCTCGTGTGAAAATAGGCATACAAACGTTTAAAGTTTACTCTAGACTTTGATCTTGGATTTGATTGGATAAGTGCCAAGGTTGTTGTATTAAAATCTGATTTTGTCTTATCTAGTTTCGTGATGAAAGGATGATAGAATCCTTGATGGGGAAACTTTGACAGAAAAACTCAAATTTTGGTGAAAATGACACTATGCAAGATGCTGCAAGATCTAGGTGTAGGGGTAGGTAAAGCTTTTTACTTTTGCATGACTTAAGTGTTCTGGACTGTGAAAAAAATGTTTTGAACTAATGGAAACCTTGTATTTGATATGGGCAAGCTCACAAAATATCTTATTAACTCTCTATTTTTTGGGTTTTATGGCACGCTAAAACAGATACCAGGCGCGCTGAAATAGAGATTGAGCGCGCTGAAACAAATACCGGGCGCGCTGAAACAGAGACCGGGCGCGCTAAAATAGATACTAGGAGCGCTAAAACAGAGACCGGGCACGCTGAAATAGATACCAGGCGCGCTGAAACAGAGATTGGGCGCGTTGAAACAGATACCAGGCGCGCTGAAACAGAGACTGGGAGCGCTAAAACAGATACTGGGCGCGCTAAAACTATGACCTTAAGATTTTTAAGACAGAAAAACTATCTTATTCTGTGAAACTCACTTGGTCTTGTATCATATTGGATGGCTGGTTGTGGAATGTATTCTGGACGAATTCTCTAGCTATGATTGTGGTGTTGTCTAAGAGCTCTTCTTTGGAAATATGCTTGTGAATCTAAGGGAGCTACAGCATAGTCGTCTGTATAACCTCTAGAGAAATCGTGATACCTATGAATAAAAGTTCTATGTTGGAGTAGAACTTTCCTGCTTTGATACAAAAATCTTTATTTTCTTAGGAGTTGCTTGTATGCAAGTGTTCTCTTTGGTTTTCGAATTTGTTTGGCAAGAGATCTCTTGACAAACTTGGTGGATACCCAATCTCGAATCATGAGAAATCCACAAGTGTTTTAAGGATTTTGTGATGATCTTATCTGAGTTTGATGATAGAAAACACAGCAATCAAGAATAGAATGGTTGTATTTAAAATCCTAGAATCTTAAACAAGTAGTGTATGTTCTTAAGAATCAATGATTCTTCTTGATTTTCACTGGTTTGATAACAAGATAAGACAACTCAAACAGACTCACTCCTAGAGACAAAAGGTCATCGTTATATACTCGAACGGCCCACAGCTTGGAATTGCGTCGACTCACACAGCCATGTCACCCCCTAGAGGGCGCCCGTGTTTTTGTCTTTTCCAGGTGCGTACTCAGAGTGACGGAAGTGGATACCGGATCCCCTGAGCAAACAGTCCTTGGCAATTATATGGTGAGTGCTTGAGGGTAGATTCTTCCCCGCCCCTGCACCGCCGAGTATTACAATGTTTGGAAACTGACAGGCGTGCTTCTATTTCTAGGTTCTTAGATAGGGTTTCCGTTCGGAGCGGCAAATGGATAAACTCCCTCGAGAGACCTCCCAATCTTTAAAACAAAGATTTTGGGGATGGTTATCCTGCGCACTTCCGTTGAAAGAGGGTTTCCCCAAATTCACATAAATTTTAAAGTGGGTTGGAATACCATGGCTTTTGGTTGTCCCCACTCAGGTCGTTCCCGTAGGGTGAGTACTTTTTCCCACTACGGCAGGCCTGTCTAAAGGTTTTAAGAAAGCATAAAATTGCATAAAGTAAATGGTGAGTCTGGTATTCTGATGCACCCAGTCAAGGGGAGAGCATAAACCTATCACCCAATCACAGCAAAATGTTGTTCTTTTTAAACCCAAAAGACAAATGATTTACTTCTAATGGAGATATTGCTCCATGACAAGCAAGATGTTCAATTTTAAAACCTCAAAAAGAAGTGTGATGTTTCTATCCTAGGATTGGTAAATTTTACTCCATTTCTATCCTATGATTGGTAAATTTTAACCATTTCTATCCTAGGATTGGTAAATTTTATTGTTTCTATCCTAGGATTGGTAAATTTTAACCAAATAGAAAAGACAGAAATAAAAAAACTGGCCGCGGACGTGTCGGATCCAGATGAAAGAAATGCTTTTAAAGAAGAAAAAGTGGCGCGCTGGAACAGAAACTAGGCGCGCTGTAACAGTAACCGGGCGCGTTGGAACAGAAACCCGGTGCGCTAGACAGTAACCGGGCGCGCTGGAACAGGAACCCGGCGCGCTAAAACAGAATCCCGGCACGCTGCAAAAACTCTCGATCCCGCGAAAACTTTCACGCCGATACCTGTACGACAAGATTTTCAAAAAGTTAGCAAAATACGGGGTATTGCCCACGGTGGGCGCCAAATTGTAAGCTGTAGAATGGGGGAAACAAGCTAAACTATGCATCTACGCTTCTAAATAAGATAATTGCATCTAAAACTTAATAAATTTAAACTAATTTAAACTAGAAAGCTTCAGAAATCTATCCTATTGCTCTCTAACTCTAAAGACTTCTCTAATTTACTTAGCTCTCAGATTTGTAAGCTAATAAAACCATTAAAGTGACACTTAGAGAACGAGAAATGAATTATTCTACTCTAATATGTTCTAAATGTGCAAATTCTATTCTAATGGCAGCCATGACTGCAAATGCTGGATGCTAGATGAATGCTGGATGAATGTTGGATGAATGTTGGATGATTTGGATGCTTGAATGCTTTGGAAACCTGCAGAGTAAGATTGCATAAATTGGGATCCTTTTTGTGTAGCCCAAGAGCTGTATTTATAGCTTTCACGGCAGCACAATTGCACAGGAAACCGGGATGAGGGGCTGTGATTTCCTCTGGAGAATCCAAAGGCATGGGATGAGAAGGAGCTGATCATGGAGAATGGTTTCTCCCCATGAAAACACCAGGCAAGATAAGAGGGAAGGTGGGTGGAAGGTTGTTGAGAGAACTTCCTGCAAATTTTTCCTGAAGCTTTTCCCGTGAATGGCAGTGCCATTAATTTGATTGGTGAGAAATAAATATTTATTGGTGAGTGAATAGTGCAAAATTTATGCATAAATTTAAATATTTTTAATTTATTTAAATTTAGCAAAAAGGAGGAATAAATAATTTAATAAATCAAACTATAGAGTTTGTTTTATTAAATTAAAAGGAGAATGATAATTAAATAAAAGATTTTTAGCAATCTTTATTTAATTAAGAAGAAATGTGATTTTAAATAACACAAATTGTGTATTTAATTTTAAGATAGAAGAAATAATGATAATAATTAAATAAAACAAAGTTTTTAATTTTGTTTATTTAATTAAGAGAGAAATAATATGATGAAAATGATAATAATTAAATAAAACAAAGTTTTTGATTTTGTTTATTTAATTAGGAGAGGAAAATAGAAGAATTAATAAATGAACTTAATATAAATAAATATTTCTATTTATTTACTAAGTAGAAGAATTTAAAATTAATTAATCAAATAAGTCATATTCGATTAATTGGATTCTCTAGACCATTTTTAGGTGTCTACAGTGCTCATCTTCACAATTTAGCCAATAGTCTTCTAGATGCTAGACATGAGCATGATAACCAGCTATGTTCTTTTCAATATTCCCTTCTGGGTCATAATACTTTCTTTGGAGTGGTAAATATTCTAGATTATATGTTTTCAACTCCTCTTCACACAAATTAGTTCTAATTTCACTAGTGGTATTTATAATTTCCTATCACAATAGGAAATCTGAAAGAATCCTTTTTATGAGCCATACTATAAAGAGCTTGGGAAGACTTTAATTATATTACCAATTCTAGTAACACTATTTTATCTGTAGGATACTTGGGCAACATAAAAGGTTTTCCATCAAACCCTTCCACTCTAAAGTAACTGAAAGTGGGAAACTAAATGTACCGACCTCCAATTGGTTTAATGACACTTTGTGCTTCCAAAGACAATCTTTTAGCTTTGTCACCTTCCATTGTTCTGACCAGCTTCATGGAAAACACATCATTAACTCTCTGGTAATGCCCCTTGTATCCATGTATAGTAATTTGAGGTAGATGAGCATATATTAAACTATTTCCTACTTCTCTACCTAGACTACCAATCCTTTTCAACACTTGCTTGTTTTACCTTAAGGCGTAGGAATAAATCACATATGATGACATATAAAAACATCTAGACTTGGGGAATGCCTTTATCTAGTCATGCAGCATGTCACTAATAAATTTCCTCCAATGCATGGGCATAGGGTTTTCCATCAATTTGGATATGATTATAAAAATCCATGATTCAAATTTACTGGAATCTCACAATCTAGCTATCCTGCTTAGGATTTCTATGCTATCCTGAACATCTTGGTTGAATATAGACCTTAGAATTGGTTTTGTCTACTTTCTAATCTTATCCTAACACCATTGTGTGTTCATAATTTCTCTATTGCATTCTTCAAAACTCAAGTAGGTTTTGGTTTTAGCCTTTATGTCAATAAGATACATCTGAGTAAATGTAGGAAGCCCAAATGTATACAATTCCATTCTCAAAGAGATATGCATAAGTTCTTCCTCCTTCTCAATGAATCTTTTATCTAGGTTGTAGTAGTTTATACATTCCATAACTAATTCAGGGGCCTGCATTGCTAGTGGAAACCCTCCTACTAAAAGTAACCCACTTGCTATAACATTCCTTGTACACTGAGAAGCATTTTTTTGTTGTTCCCATGTGTGAAATTTGACATCAAAAGACCATCCTATATGAGTATCAATAGCTATCCCATCGATTGGTATAGCTTGTGAATTGTAGTATTTGAATTCATCTTCTATTTTTGCTTCAAAAGCGTTCATTTTTTGTCGGCGTGTTCTTCATTTTCAAATATGTTCTTTGTGTGCAAGTTAGGGTTAAATTCAACCAGTTTTTAAATAATTTATAAAACTTTCAATTCACCTTTCGATTAAATTCAACTCAAAATAATCAACATTTCAGTTTTAAAAAGGGAAATGCCATCTTCTCAAGAATTTCTGTTATTTGAGACATACCTGGTTTTGTTGATGACAACAACCTTTTCATAATGCAACCTTGAAACCCTTGGTAGTTGTGTTATTAGTTTCTCAAAATTTACCTTTCCTTGCGTGCCACAGTATTAGTTTCATTCGTTCAATGTCCTTTACAAATTTGCAGTATGACTCAAAGTAGAGTGTTGTGAAAGCAACTACATGCTCAAGGTGATGCCAAGTACATGAGTATTTCGTCACCTTCATTAATTACCTATTACAATGCATTGATTTCTTGAATAAAGGTGTAATCATGGTGAATTAGGGTTCAAATTATGAACACCTAGGTTTTTGTGTGGGCTCACTACTAGAGGAAAAGACAACGCAAAAAACTTACATGGCACTCTTGTGTCACTTTAATTTTTGTGAGGAAAAATCCTTTAAGATATGTGATCATTTACGATCACCGAGATTAACAACCTCTGGTACCAAACCTTGGAAAGATTACTGGGAATCAAGAAACTTACCTTCAAGCTTTAAAGAAAACTGAGACCAAAGAGAGGAACCGGGAATCAGGTTCAAAAGATATCAAAATTGATTCAAAACATTATATAACCAAACCTCCAGGTAAAGAAAATGAAAATCAATTATCGGACTCCGATACAGGGAAAGGGTATGTGCAGGATCATGATGGGCCAAAAAGTGGCGATATGTTGGGTATTTGTAGGGTATGTGGCTGATGACTTTTTTTGTACCCAAAATTGATGAAACAAAAAGGGTTTTTAAAGGAGATTCTCAACTTTCCACCAATATAAATTATGCTTTACTTTGAATTTAATAAATAATTATTATTCATTTTCTATTTGAATTATGACTAAAGTCCTAATTGATAGGTTGATTGAAAAACATCTATAACTTTCAAACGGTATCACATTTTTGAATCCAAAACATGTATCACATTCTATGCTTTGCATACTATAGGATTAAAAAATAAATTTGAATTTCATGAAGTTTTGACCAAGTTAAGGTGGTTAGACATAATGAAGTTTTATATTTTTAAAAGTTGTAATAAAAATTCATAATTAATTATTTACTTGGAAAAAAATTACAAAAAATATGCATTAGTACATGAGTCCTCTACTTATATCTAAAATCTTATAAAAATATTATCATTTTATTGTGGTTAGGGTGGTCAGACAGACACCTACTTCTTTTTTCCCTGAAATTTAAGTACTACTACATTGAAATTTCAAATTTTCACCAAATAGATTTTTTTTAAATAATCCTAGTAGTTTAGAAACTACATTCAATTTGCTACAGATTCTATTCTTACATATTTTTGAAAAAATATAGATAACTTATTCAAATTTTTAAGTCAAGTTGCCTAACTCTGATTTTTCTAATTTTTTTGCCACTTAAGGGCCCATTTTTTCCATGATGATCCTCCACATACCCAAAAATGTGATCACTGGGATTGAGAACCTTTGGGTGATAACTTACCAGGTGGGACTAGGACCAATCAAAGATACAACATCCTTGAAGCAACCACAACAACTTTAGGATTCTAGTTTTTGGTAAATTGATAAAAATTTATAAAAAAAGGCCAAGACACCGAATCCAGAAGAGAAAAATGACTAAAGTAAAGACCAAGCAAATTGAAAATGAAACTTGCAATTTTACCAACCCCCAAAACAATGCCAAAGTAAGAAAAAGAGAGGAAAGGAAAGAAAAAAAATGGGGTCCACATTTTTCCAAGGAGCAAAATGGGGTGTGTTGTGAGACCACACAATAATAACCTACCCTTACTTCACCCATAGTTGATTGATTGGGATCAACAACATCACACACCTATTGTGGACCTATTCTAGAACAACAAAACTATTACAAAATTTATGGAAATTCAATAGGGTATCCACCAAGGAGATCACGAGGCTGCTTTTGTCATAGAATTAGAACAAGGAGCATACTTTGGAGGGGAGATTGTGTCCTCAGTTGCAAAATAAAAATGCAAAATCTAAAAATAAAAATGAAATCCCCTAGGGAAAACCACAATGTGGCTCTATCAAATCATGAAAAAATAAAAAAAGGATGTATCTGAGGGTGAAAACCTCTTTGAGGCACTCAAAGATGGAGGATTCAATCTCCCCATCACAAAGTGTCAAGAACAATCAGAAACTTTGGTTGAAGGTTCAAAACCTATCAACATTGGAACAATAGAGGCACCTAAAGTAACATATCATGTAGCTTCCTTAGATCCTAAGGAAAAATTAAACTTCTTGGCATTCATCAAGGAATATAAGATAAAATTCGCTTGGACATACACAGATATGCCTGGGATAGATCTAAATTTAGTGGTACACCATCTAATGGTATTCCCTACATCAAAACTGGTTAAGCAAAAGCTTTGTAAGATACACCCATAAATAGCACTATTAGTCAAGGTGGAGCTTTAGAAACTGTTGGATGTTGGATTCATCAAACCTATAGACTATCTTGAGTGGGAATCCAACCTTGTACGGGTATCAAAACCCACTGGGTGCATATGAATCTATAAAGACTTTAGAGATATTAAAAAGGCATTCCCTAAGGATGACTTCCCCCTTCCCAACATTGACATAATAGTGGATCAAACTACTGGCCATGAAATTCTTTCACTAATGGATGGCTTTTCTAGGTACAATCAGATAAATATAGATCCTAAGGATCAACACAAAATGGATTTTACCTGTGCTTTGGGAATTTCTTGCTGGAACATCATGACATTTGTCTTGAAGAACGTAGGAGCCACATATCAAAGAGAAATGACCACCATATTCCATGACATGTTGGACATCACCATAGAGGACTATGTAGATGATCTATTGGCTAAATCGGTCACAAGACATGAAAACCTGGATAACTTATCTAGGATATTTGACAAACTAGAGGAATATAACTTGCGTCTAAATCCAAAGAAATAAGTGTAACATCTAGGAAACCGTTGGGATACATTGTATCCAGAAGAGGTATTGAGGTGGATCTTGTTAAGGTCAAGGCTATCCTAGAAATTCCTCCCTTGAGAACATTGAAACAATTTTGTAGTCTACAAGGTAAGGTTCAGTCTATTAGAAGGTTTATTGCACAACTAGCACATAAATGTCATCTATTCATACACCTCCTCCACAAAGATGTAACATTCAAATGGGATGGAAGGTTTGGTCAAGCTTTTCAACAAGTAAAGGACTATTTTCTCACTCCCCCAACATTGATGCCTCCAATTCAGGATAAAGAAATGATTTGATATGTATCCACAACAACTTTGGGAGCTCTATTAGTAAAACTTGATGAAAAAAAAAAGAACGAGCAGTTTAATACATTAGCCATACCTTGGTTGGATATGAGTTGAATTATACACCCATTGAAAGAGAATGTCTATAAATTCTCTTCATAGAACAAAAGCTTAGGCATTACATGTTAAATAGACAAACCAAGTTGATATCTAAGATAGACCCCATGAAATATCTATTGGAAAAAGCAACTCTTATTGGAAGAATTGCTAAGTGGGTCATGATACTTAGTGAATTCAACATAGAATATATCGATATGAAAGGAATCAAGAGACATGTGATAGTAGATCAGTTAGCAAAAGTTCCTATCAAAGATCATTAACCTCTCATAGAAAATTTTCTAGATGAGAGCATCCTACTAACAACTTAGTCAACCTGTTGGACTTTATACTTCGATGGATCCCGTACTCAGCATGGCTCAAGGATTGGTATCCTATTTCTCAAACCATAAGGAGACAGTATATGAAAATCATACAAGATTTCCTTCCCTTGTACAAACAATATAGCTGAATATGAAGCATTGATCACTAGCTTGAAAATGGCCATAGAATTTAAAATTAAGGAATTACAAGTCTATGGTGACTCCCAGTTGGTCATAAGGAAGGTCAATGATGAACAATAGACCAAAGATGACAAGCTCGGGCCATATAAGAGAATGGTGGATAGTTTCAAGCAATACATTTTGGTTGTCATCTTTGAAAAAATCCCAAGGATTAACAATAAAGCAACTAATGCTATGGCTACTCTTGGTGCACTCCTTGACATACTTGAGAATGTTCCTAGATATAAATTCCTATTGGAATAGTTTCTTATACTAGAATTTGATATACCAGAATCTGAACTTGTATCTAATGTTGTTGATCCTGAATCCCTTTGGTATGAGGACATATTTTCCTACATCCAACATGGAATCATACCACCCCACCTAACGGCCAATCAAAAGAAAACGTTCATCCATTGAACTTCCCAATTTACTAGCCTGGAAGATACCTTATACCATTGAATCCTCGATGGTACATTAATTTGATGCCTTAATGCAAAAGAAGTACAAATTTCTTTGCGAGAGGTACATGAAGGTTTTTATGGATCACACACTAGCAGGCCTAACCTAGTCCAAAATTTTCTATGAACAAGGTACACTAGTCATCATTGGAGCAAGAAGCAATTCATTTTTCCAAGAAGTGTCGTCAATGCTAGTAGCATGGAGATCTTGTGCATGTGCTTGCATAAGAGTTGCATCCTATCACTACCCCATGGCCTTTCTCTCAGTGGGGACTCAAATTAATAGGAAAGATATCACCAACCTCAGCTAATGGACAAAAATTCATCATCACTACTATAGAGTACTTTACCAAGTGGATAGAGGCTATTCCTTAAACCTATATCATAGGGAAACAAATAGCTAAGTTCATTCTTAACTATTTGATCTGTCGACATGACATCTCATAGAATATCATAATAGATCATGGAACTCCATTTAAGAACCAATATTTCCATGAGATATACTCAATATTATCTATCCAACACCATTTCTCAACCCCATATTATCCTAAAGGAAATGGCTAGGTTGAAGCATCCAATAAGACCATCTTGAAAATCCTAAAGAAAATTGTTAATGATGTTGGCCACAATTGGCACCTATAGCTAAACCAAGCCTTTTGGGATTATAGAACTAGCATTCACACACCTATAGGTGTGACTCCATTTTCCTTGGTCTACAAATCTAAAGTAATATTACCCATAGAGGTTGAAATCCCATCTTTGAGAGTATCATTGAAGGATCTTGTGAGCAACGAAGAGTATTGGGTATCTAGACTCAACCAGCTTGAACTCCTAGATGAAAGATGCTTGAGTGCATTGAAAAATATATAGGCCTATCAAAACTAGCTAAAGTGAAGCTACAATAAGAAAATAAAAAATAGGAACTTTCAAGTTTGTGAATTGGTCCTAAAAGAAAATCAGAAAATCCAATTGAATCAAGATGGAAAAGGCAAGTTTGAACCAAACTGGCTAGGTACCTACATAATTATAGTGAGCTATAGATATGGAGCATATCAGTTGGCTACACTATAAGGAGAACCTCTAGCTGAACCTCTTAAAAATAGTCATCTCAAGAAGTTCTAAGCTTACGAGTATCAAAATATCCAAAACAAAAAAGAGAAAAAACATCAAAAATAAAGAAAATAGTAAGGAGAAATAAAACATTGTTTAAGTGAAAACCACTTTGTGGTGCTTATAGGATTAGTACCATAGTGATAAACCAATAAAAAAGCACTACATTTGAATAAGACTTGCATCCTTATCTATCAACACTATATCCATCTATCACATCCACTTCACATATCACATAATAAAACATGCACCCAACCCTGGCTTGATAACTGATCAAGTGTTGAACCTTGCTGCAACATCTCTATCCATTGTCCATTTTATCCATCTATCCCTAATAAATGCAACCCTTTCCCTAACTGGGAGAAACCTATGGGACCTAGTAGTGGATTGGATCCTTGTTAATCCCATCACTTGTAGAAAACTCTCAAAACAAAATAAAAAACATCCAAAAAACTGTCAAAATCCAAAACAAAGTCTTAAAACACAAAATCACAAAAAAATATTGTAGGTCATGTTTGAACAAGCCTCAATTGAGTCAAAATAAATGAACTACAAGCATCTACATGTATAACATAGGCAAGGCCATCATCGATGAGCACCCCATTACATTCATGATTGATCCATTAAAGGATGTTGAGTTGTGTTACCTAAGTGTTAAGAAATAAGCTTATGCATTGGTTCGAGGTGTTAATAATTTCAGGCATTATATCTTGAGAAACAATATGTTCATGATTGTTCTAGATCCAACACTCAAGATCCTCCTAATACATAATGAATTGGGTGAGAGATGTACTAAATAGGTGATTATTTTGTAAGAGTATGGCATGGAAATACAACCCATGAAGTTGGTAATGGGATAGGCTCTCACTCGTACGATGGCCGAAGTTAATCGAAAGCTCACTACACAACAATATAATCTTAAGGACATTTCCCTTGATGACTAGTATTATGATATTTTGTACTATTTGCTAAATCAGAAATGTTTGATGCAATTGAATACTATGCAAAGACAAGATTTGTGCTTGAAAACTAGTAGTCACATGTTAAAGGGAGCCATAATTTATGAAACAATAAAAATATGGGGGAAGGTCTCTTTCTTTTGGGAGATAGAGCTAAAGGGGGATTAGGGTTCCTCAACCTATTTCCTTCAAATTTCATTCAAGGAAACCCTAGAGATCTTAATCTAAGGATGTAATTAGGAAAAGATATCTGCAATAGGGTTTCCTAGGGGTGTGATTAAAGATAAAAGAGGGTTCACCACCAAGAAATGGCTTGGAAAGAAGAGGATGAATGCAATGTACAAATCTAACTATGTAACCTAGAATAAGAAATTGAGAATCAGAATAATGAACTAAGAAAGGGTAGAAAGGAACTTGGAAAAATGAAGAAGCTTGAAATAAGGTCCGCACTCCCAAAAATTTGACTTTTAATGTGCACTTGGACTCATATGCCAGTAGGGGTGATTTAGTCCCAGTTTAGGGTTTCAGGCCGAAACCAAAATTTGCAACTGCTAAACAAGGATCCACAGACAATGCTTGAAATATGGTATACTAGGACTCATATGACACAAGTGGTGATTTAGTCTCAATATCAGGGTTGATCTAAAACTCTGATATCCTTTAGTGTTCTCCTATATCCTCTCTCCTATCCAGTCTTTGAATCTGAAACTCTGGATTCTACTTTATAGATGACTTTCTCTGATCTTGCAAGGTAGATGACAACTTTTCCAGCTTTCTCTAAACTTTCTCTTCAATGGATCTTCAACCTCAATCTATAAATTCCACATCGAAGAGAGGGGAAAATGTTGTTTTGTTAGTGGATAGGGGTTTTCCATGGTCAAACCCCATTTTGGTAACTAGACCTTGAAATATATAGAAATAGAATGAAGGAATGATGAATGAACAAATATTCTATGTCGCAACTCACCAATCCTTTGAACAAAAGGCTAAAAACTTGTATGTAATAGCTAGCATGAACATGTTGATCTTTATTCTTGATTATATGTTATGGATCTTGACTTGAATGCTTGCTTGAATAATAAAACCCTACATCACAAATGTTAGCTCAAAAACAAATATGATGCATGATCACTTTGACACGATTCTTGAATCTTGAATATGGCTCCAAAATGCTTGATAATCACTCTTGAATGCTTTTGAATTTCTAGAATGATTGAATACTTGAAAGCTTAGGTGACTTGTAAACTTGCTAGGAGAAAATAAGTGAAATAACCTTGTATTTATCTTGTTTATGCCAAATTTCTTGAAATTACAACACTATAAGTTGACATTAGATTCAGGAGAATAAAATCCCATCAAGAATTTGAATTTAAAATAGGTCCAAGCTAAGTGTAATTCATATTCCATTTGGGGCGTATGAGTCCCAATAGCCTAGGCTTGGGACACAAATTTCAAGAAAGATTAAGTTTAATGTAAAATTTAGGTTTTGACCCTAAAACTTAGGTGGGACCCATATGCCCAAGGTGGAATATGAGTCCCAAATCACTAAATCTAGGCCATACAAACCAAAAAAAATAAATTATGATTGGTTTATTAGATATGTGTCAAGAACATCCTTGGAAAGATGCATTAAATAAGGCTTGTGGATGCAAAATAGGACCAAATAAGGCACAAAATATGCCTAATTTTAGCAGAGAGGGCCCAAAAAAGTGTGAAAATATAAAGGGATACATTTTCCTACACTACATTTAGCCCCTACTTTAGTGAGAGGAGGAACTTGCTTCAAAATCACACTAAAGTAGATGAAATCACATCGAGAGTGGTCCAGGTGTACCAATGCTAGTGAGATAGGATAACAACAATCAAGAGGGTTGCGCAAGCCCCTAGGATCAAGATCTTATGGAAAACCAAAATAGGAAGAAAAGAACACATATGTGAATGATGTATGAAGCAACAAAAGGATACAAGCATACATTGTCAAAGACAAAAATAAGAAAAGAAAAACAAAAAAACAAAAGAGGGTGGATCAAGCTTCGACCATTTGTCCAGCACAATGTGGATTAGATCTAAGTTGTTTGTCCAAAAATGTTTACAAGTGGAACATGGTGTCCACTATGCAAACCAAACACATGCTCACATGGGCTATTCGAACCTCAGACCATCCACTAGGTGATCCCCTAGTGAGACACATTTGCACGTGAATGGTATGTGCTCACAAAGATAAGCAAGTGGTTATGGGAAAGTAATGCCTAAGTTAGCCTCCTATACAATAACCATACCAAAGCTATACCTCCTGATAACTTTGATAAGACGCCACACAACACAAACAATAGGATCCATGAGGCAAGCAAAGTGTGTTATGCAAGGTGGCCATATAATAGATATTGTAAATGCAAAATAGTGTAAGGTACATTTAAAGGAGTTTTACTTAGTTCATGTAAGCTCTTAACTTAGGGAACATTGTACCCAATATCTCCAAGAGAGGACCAATCAAAGAATAGAAGATTCATAACTTAGGGGATGTAGTGTGTCGCATCAATCCACAAAGCGATATATAATATGATAAGAAACATCACACTCTTGAAGGAAATCAGACCCAATGTCACCACAAAGAGAAAGATGCATCGCATGAAGTAAGAAGACTACACAATGAAACATGAGTTGTAAAAGACTAATTCCAATGTATGCCCCCACTTTAAAGAAATTGCTAAATACCATGCTATGAGCAATTACTTTAAATTAGAAAATGATAAATGCTAAAAATAAAGAGGACATGAGAGCCTATTTGGATAGCCCTATGCCAAGTCATATTTTTTCAAATGAAGCTACATCATGAAAAGGGGTTTCCCCCAAAATTAAATCCCAAAATCACATAAGGGATCCATGGATTTGAGGTTAGTATGTCTTCGGTACAATGTTATTAGAGAGCTCAGAACTGTGATCATTCCCAAAATACTCATGGAATAGGAAGAATGACACAAAGAGAGTGAAAATAAATAAAAATCCTTTTAGGTCAACATGGAAGGGACCTAAATGTCTTTATGCCTTGCATCATCCCCAAAAGGAAAACACAAGACCAAGAAAAGATAAAGGAAAAGCTTTTGGGTCAACATGGAAGAGACCTAAATGTATCGATTCCTTGCATCATCTCCAAAAGGAAAACACAAGATAAAGAAAAGATAAATGTTTTCGACATAGAGAAGAATGTAGATACAAATAGAGGAATGTCACAAAGAGAGAGATACATCAAACAAAATAGTATATGGGATCACATTACACACATGTAATCACACACATAACATGAAAAGGAAAATAATGCAAAGGACTAGTAATGCACATGCGATTCAACCTATAGTAGGTTGTTTGCATCTTGATATTTTTCATTGTATATGAAAGGCAGGAAAATATCCAAAGGGACAATAGCAAGTGCTGAACTAGGGTCATCACCAAGTTCAACACTCTTCCTAGGAGAATTATCATTTAAGCTCATAGAAGAGGAAAAAAATGTATTCAATTCATTATGCACTTCTTCTTGAAATTTAGCAACGTCATCATCATCATCTAAGTTAATCACAATGGGAGGTTGAATGATAATGTCCAATGAGGGATTTAGCTCATGTTGTGGTTGTGATATAGCATATTTTTGTTGTGGAAAAGTTGGAGACTCGTCATGTATTGCTTCATTCAAGTTTGGATGTTGATTAAATCTTTGTGTTCTCTTCATTTAACCTTTGAGCAAGATCACAACGTCTATGCCTACGCTCTCTAGCATTTCTATTTCTTTTGGTATGATTTTTAGTTGCGTTTGTGTAGGAGTGGGTTTATCAACCATAGGTTTCTTTTCTTCCCTAAGGGGAGGAATTGAAGGAACCATAGGAGGTTGTTCAATCACTTTCTCTTTAGCTTTGTAAACTTGTTTTTATCTTAGTAGGCATAACAAGATTACTTTGGTTGTCTCTTGGTTTTTTATAGGAGATAGGAAAAGGATCTGTCTTAGGTTGATCTTGGTTGTTTGGAATATCTTTAGGTTCAATCATGGTTTCGTCAAGGATAGGAGGTTCAATTGTATGTTGAGGCATGTTTCTAAGGGATAGTTTTGCTATGCATTTTTCCTTAAAATTTTAATAGGATTTGAAAAAGAATTATTCACAAGGTTTAATAGGTTCCATAGGCTCAAGCCAAAAGAAATACAATGAAAATTTCCCATGGGAAGATAGAGGATTAAAGCCACTATGGCTATTAGTAAAGATTTCATTGTCAAAGGGAAACTTTAAGAATTTATGCACAACCGACAAAACGACTTCCATGGAGCGTAGCCATGGATAACCAAGCTTCACACATAATTGATCTGATGTTGAGATGATAGAGAATGATACATCTAATTATTTTGGTCCAAATTTTAAAGGAAGGGTGATCAATCCCATTGTAGGGTAAGTGAAACCATTATACATTTTTATCCATGCTTTCAGTTTGTCATATGTTTCTTGATAGAGTTAATGCACAAGTAAGAATTCTTTAGTGATCACATTCTCTCCACAGACATGATCAATTAATATCCCATTAGTGGGCTTGTCATTGATTCGAATGGCTACGTAAAGAGGACCATTATGTGCATTTCTAATTATATCTTTAGATGAGAAAGTAATGTCAAGAGGATTTCTAGTTCGGCCCATACGAGATTGAGTTTCAATCAATGCAACCAAACCATCCATAGGGTTTTATTCATTCATATCCATAGGACCTTGTTCAATAGTATCCATGTTGTCATCATCCATGTCAACATTCATCACATCATTCTTCTTATTTTACTAGCTTTGACAAATGAAATATTATGATTGCACTAGTAGAATTTGGCAAATAAATGACTACGTGACTAAAAATTTTAGTCATGTGACCAACACTAGTAGTATTTGGAAAATAAATGACTAATTTGGTCATCGAGTAAAATCACAAGTAAATGACTAAATAAATGACTAATATTAGACAAATAAAAATGACTAAATAAATGACTAATATTAGACAAATAAAAATGACTAAATAAATGACTAAATAAATAACTAAATAAATGTGCTCATTATTAAAATCTTGGCCATAATTTTCATTTTAATAAACATACTCTAAAACCTTCGTCAAGACCTTATTTTCAATCGTAGCCTGCCATAATTAATAATAAAATATTACAAATAAAATTACTAATAAATATTTTTTGTGGAATAAATATTTTGTTTTGTGGTGTCATCATATGAACACCAAAGTTTCTTCTAAATTGACGAAAAACCACCAAATTATAAAAATTAATGAAATCATAAGAGAACTTAAAATACTAAAACCCTAAAACCTTGAAAAATAAAAAAATAAGCAAAAGGAAGAGAAAAAACAAAAAATAAGAATAAGCAACCAAATAATATAAGAGGAAAAAGGACCAATTTTTTTTATAAGCATAATTTTCATTTTAATAAACATACTCTAAAACCTCCGTGAAGACCTTATTTTCAATGTAGCTTGCCAAAATGGAGCAGTGGGTCGAAACCTTATTTTCAAGGTAGCCCTCCAAAATGGAGAAGTAAAGCACGCTTGATTTTGGATTGCAACCTCTGCCCATTTTTCCACATCAGACACGATTTGTGCATAATCTTTTGGTAAGTCACTTTCCATGGTTTTAGTTAATTTTACTTTTCAAATCTGTATGCGGTTAGGCCATATGATCTATATGATCCATTCTTTTTAATAATTTTACTAGTTGCTTGTTGACTAACAATGATCATCTTCTTTTTTAGGCTAATAATGGAAAAGCAGATCCATCTTATGTTGTAGAAGTTAAGGATTTATATAGAGAACTTGGAATTGAGGTCTCTTTATTCTTTTCTTTTCCGTTATGAGATGTTAAAAGTGATATTTTCTTTTTGAAGTTTCCACTATCAAATTGCATAGTTCATAGGAGAACTTACTTTTATCTATAAAAATGATATTAAGGGACATGTAGATTGAGTTGTCTATACAAATTTTAGAATTTGAACTCTTAAAATTAGCTTCCACTTTCTGAGGGGGCATGCAAATCACTTTTGAAGTTGAGTGTAAAAGATAGAGTAGCACGTAAAGAAAAAGGATGAACAATAATAAAGTGAAAAGTGGCACTTCTTATATCAACCATGTAGAGTACAATGAAAGGAGTGCATAGATGGTAGGGGTTTAATGTTTACAGTGCAGTGGAACAGTAGTTCAGTTGTACAATAGATGTCATCCTACTTTGTTTGAGAAATCTTATTGAATTCCCAAAAATAGGAGTTCCCAAATGACGCCAACAACAAGAGTTGATTCATAGGCCCTATGAAAATCTCTAACTTTTTGGCTCCCCTTTGATACTTTTCTGCATCCTTACAGATTACATCTCCATGATTAATATGGACTGGAAGGTTTGAAAGGGCACATGTTAGTCTTTTCCATTTATTGGGAAATAAAGATTTTGAAGTGACTGAAAGAATCAAATGTAGCTCTTTACTCTAGATGCTTTATTCTCATTCAGTTATTAATATATCCAGATATAAAACATGATGACTTAAATTAGAACTAGAAGAAATCTCATGAAAACTACAAGAAGAGATCCGTGATTAGATGAGTCATGGAAATGAAACCAACTCCATAAGCCACAACAAAAAAAATATGCAATGCAAATGAGAATACAAGCCTTCAAAGGAGTTGTCATGGATAAAGAATCATCCTCCCTTAGATCTCTTGTGAGAATGCCTGAAAGCTCTTCAATTATCCACAATATCCACATGCTATGAGCTCTAATACAATGATTGTGCATAGTTCTTCTCAGTTTATTCAATTTGGTGCTATTATTTTTATCATGTGATTCAGGCTTCAAACCAACCCCTCTCATTAGTATTTGTCTTCCAGAACTGTCCAAAAGAGGCTAATCAAAATTAGTACTGGAGTATCTTAAAGTTGAAGATCCTTTCCCTCAAACTAAAGCTTTGTTCTCGACAAACCAGAGCTGAGACAAGCCAAGAACTAGTGGAAGGGAAGTTGAATGAAAACTGAGAGCAACTAAAAGCCTTCCTAAGAAAAGTTCCCTTTCCACTATAACTGCCAGTTCTAGTGTCTCCTTGTTCATTTTTTTTGGCATCTCCTCATTTTTCATTTCTTGATAGAGAGATTTTGAAAGATGTGCAAGATGTTCTTCAATCTCAACAATCAATGTTGAGATAAAATGGAAGCATTTCTCTTGAAAATAAGGTGTTAAATCATTTATCCTTGAAGAAGATTTATGTGCATGAAGAAAACTTAGGAGGTCTTCTAGAATATTCTTGGACCCCTCATCTATGGTATCTTTTATTTGACTAACCTTAGTTCCAAAATAAGCATTAAGGTGACCAAACTAGTCATCATTTGTCATCATAAATCTAAAACTCAACCCAGGTAAATTGACAATTTTTAGGCCCCCTCTCTTGACAAGCCAACCCTCACTAGTAGTTAATTTGTGCAAATGGGTTTCAACATCTTTGTAACTTGCCAGAGATGTAACTATGGCGTCAAGGAATTTACCAACCTTAACTCTAGTTGACCTCCACCCTCATGCTCTTGTTTCAATTCAATTTCTTCCCAACCCTACAAATCACAGACTAATAAATGGTAAGCCTTGAAATCATGGAACAAAAAACTACAAGAGACGAAGCAAGCATACAAAATTAAAATTGTGACTTGTAGTAGTAAAAGAAAAGAAGTAGTAGGTAGTTTGATATACAATTAGAAAAGGGAATTTTATGAGGTTTCCTTAAGGAAGAAAATTAAAAATTAAATAAAATCATGCTTCAAATTCCATTTAAATGTTCAGTTGTATAGTAGATGTCATCCTACTTTGTTTGAGAACTCTTATTGAATTCCAAAAATAGGAGTTCCCAAATGACACCAACAACAAGAGCTGATTCATAGGCCATATGAAAATATCTAACCTTTTGGCTCCCCTTTGATACTTTTTGCATACTTACAGATTACATCTCCATGATTAATATGGATTGGAAGGGTTGAAATGGAACATGTTAGTCTTTTCCATTTATTGGGCAATAAAGAGTTTGAAGTGACTAAAAGAATCAAATGTAGCTCTTTATTCTAGATGCTTTATTCTCATTCGGTTATTAATATATCCGGATATAAAACATGATGACTTAAATCAAAACTAGAAGAAATCTCATGAAAACTGCAAGAAGAGATCAGTGATTAGATGAATCATGGAAATGAAACCAACTCCATAAGCCACAACAAACAAAATATGCAATGCAAATGAGAATATAGGCCTTCAAAGGAGTTGCCATGGATAAAGAATCATCCTCCCTTAGATCTCTTGTGAGAATGCCTGAAATCTCTTTAGTTATCCACAATATCCACATGCTATGAGCTCTGATACAAATATTGTGCATAGTTCTTCTCAATTTATTCAATTTGGTGCTACTATTTTTATCCTATGATTTAGGCTTCAAACCAACTCCTCTCATTAGTATTTGTCTTCCAGAACTGTCTAGAAGAGGGTAATCAAAATTAGTACAATATCTGAAAGTCAAAGATCCTTTCCCTCAAACTGAAGCTTTGTTCTCGACAAACCAGAGCTGAGACGAGCCGAGAACTAGTGGAAGGAAAGTTGAATGAAAACTGAGAGTAACCAAAAGCCTTCCTAAGAAAAGTTCCCTTTCCACTATAATTGTCAGTTCTAGTGTCTCCTTGTTTATTTTTTCTAGAATCTCATTTTTCATTTCTTGATAGAGAGCTTCTGAAAGATGTGCAAGATGTTCTTCAATCTCAACAATCAATGTTGAGATAAAATGGAAGCATTGCTCTTGAAAAGAAGGTGCTAAATAATTTATCCTTGAAGGAGATTTATGTGCATGAAGAAAACTTAGGAGGTCTTCCAGAATATTCTTGGACCACTCATTTATGGTATCTTTTATTTGACTAACCTCAGTTCCAAAATAAGCATTAAGGCGACCAAACCAATCTTCATCATTTGTCATCATAAATCTAAAACTCAACCCAGGTAAATTGACACTTTTTAGGTCCCCTCTCTTGACAAGCCAACCCTCACTAGTAGTTAATTTGTGCAAATGGGTTTCAACATCTTTGTAACTTGCCAGAGATGTAACTATGGCTTCAAGGCATTTACCAACCTTAACTCTCTCATGCAGATCTGCAAATCCATCAACTATTATTTGTTTCATCCTACTAACAAAGAAGCTTGCAAAAAGTTCATCCCATGGACTCTTTGAGTGCTTCAAAACAATCTCACACATGCATTGGCATGGAAACTCAATATTTGAACCAAAAACCATTTTTAGCCACTCCAAGCTCCATTCAAATGCATCTAGACTGTCCAATGTTTTTTTGATCAATGTCTCATTCTCTGCAAGTTCCTTGCCACTTTTAACAAGATTAAGCAAATATTTTCCCCCAAGCCTATCTGCAGAGAGAATATCATCTGCATATGTCTTAAGCCACGCTAAGCAAGAATCTGATATAAATTCACTTGAAAAAATCATCATGGTAGCTTGTAGCTTCTCTCTATGAGATTTCCACAACTACACCTCATTTTTTGGGTTTGTAATCCCACCAAACAACTGTGATTCAGGTGGCACTGCCAACACAATCTTATAAAAAAGAGGCAAATCGTTTAGAACCTCCAAGAAGAGTTCCCCAGCCTGACATATCATTTACCTATATGACTCTTACCACATTATAGAAAATAGAACTAACTACCCCCACCTTATCGATCTATCAGCCAGACATGTCTTCTGGTTCTAGTGACGTGTCAACAGTTTTGTTTTTTCATCGGTGTGAGGATCTTCTATCAGTGGGGCGAGGTCTCCTACTCCCACGATGGTTTGATGGGGATGTTGTACAATATTATATCG